>KN726939.1:21319-32690 GCA_000816745.1 Ancylostoma duodenale
CGGGAACGTAAGAGGGCGGGGGGTGGGGGGGGGGGAAGGCGGAGAAATCTCCTATCAAAAATGGGTCCGAAAATGTTCTAAAATCGTTTTACGAGACAGATGAAATGTTTTGTATCAGTTCATTTCGACTTCTTACTCTGATGGGGTTTTTTCGGATGTTTGCTGAAAATTTACGTTTGTAATAATAACGACAGATGCAATGTCGTTTTTTGCCATCCGTCTTTCTCAAGAAAAAATTTCCTCTTCTCCGACTACCTTCTTGTTTTGTGAAAGAATGGCCACACGCGAGAACCACCACAGTTACAAAGGAAAAAAGGTTCGCAGGCAATTCGGAATTGTGGATGGATATGAATGCTTGTGAACCCTGTGCGGTGAATTTTGTGGAGCACCCAACGTGCAAATCAGCGCAGCATCGACCCTGACGGATCTCATATAAATATGACATGAATTTTTTATTAATCGTTGTCACTGTGTCTTCACCTTCGGAACTGGTTTATTTCTTCAGGAAAATTCACTCATTGCAGTTGTTATAGCTACCTTAGAAATTGGGTTTCTTGGGAACATAAAAATCTTCTTTGTTCATCTGTCACGGTCTTATTGTACGGAACATCAGTGGAAGCAGAATACGGTTTTCAGCTTTCTTGAGATATACTGCGCAAAAGTGCCTCTGCAGATATTTGCGGCAACGCGAGTTGTCACCGGCCGGCAAGAAAGCGGTGGACAAATAGTTGTCGCCTAGCGCTCTTCGCCGAGCTTTGCAGCAGACAAAATGTACCCTGAAATGAGGAATACGTCTACCATCGTGATGAAGAGCAATCGCATTGAACTGAGCACTCCAAATCATAGTAAGGAAACAGGATGAGAAAACCGCAGGAATTCATACCCTACCCCAATATTTTTGTACAGATCAGCTTGTTGCAATACCAATGTAGGATTCTGGGAGGCGAATTTAAATTTTCATAACTTAGGCCCGTATGCATTAACATCTCCGCTGGGGAGTGGAGGGGATAAGATATGCTATCAAGTGTTCGAGCAGTTCCAAAAGATGCTCGAGCGATTGTCCATATATTGAAGCCTTTATGGATCCCCTAAACATGTGCAAAGTGTTGGACGACCTGCGCTTCTCCTGTGCGTTTACCAGTCGAGGAATATTTTGTAGGGAGGAAATGCATCTTCTACGCTGAGTAGGGGATCACGAGTTATCGCGCTAGTTTGCAAATGAACACTCAGACAATAGCGGATCCAAAGCCAGCACATCCTCATCAAAGCATTCAGGCTAAAAAGGTTTAAAAATGTTAAACTTACGAATAATTGAATGGCAAGCCTGATCCCTCGCGATCCCCTACGCAGCGTAGGGGATGTTCATCCCCTCCCTTCGAAAGACCTCACTGTCTATTAAGGATACAAGAGAAACGTAGGTAGTCCAATACTTTGCAAATATGTAGGGGATCCATAAAGGATTCAATATACAGACAATCGCTCAAGCACCGTTTGGAACTGCTCGAATACTTGATAGCATATCTGATCCCCTCCACTCCCCAGCGGAGATGTTCATGCATACGGGCCTTAGCTACAACTAAACATTTTTCAACGATTTAGTAGTCCTTTGGATCACAAAGCTTTGCCATCTTCCAGCATTATTATGGCTTCAACAGGTTTGAAGCCAAGGTTTTTGGCGCCTGCAAAATCGGCATGGACGTTTTGAGCTAAGATATTTTCATGACCTATTCTTCCTCTCAGGTAATGATACAAGCGCTTGATTTTGTGGTTATTCATAAGGAAACATTCCATTGAGCAAAATATAGATTCTATATAGCTATATATTCTATATAGATAGCTTATATGACTGTATGGAGTAAGTCCACAGATCCTCGATCTCCCCTTGCGTCTTCTTCCGGTCGTCTTCGTCTGGACTCCATGTATGGTATTGTGCTGTCCTGCAACCCCGAAAGATAATTTGAAAGGAATCCACATTTCCAATTTTTTCATCATATATTTTGCTTCCACGGCGCAAAAATTGCAGAGTAATAAACACCAAGGCCACCTTCGAGATCTTGAACAGAAGCCGGTGTCTTCGGAATGGGGTTGCCTTTACTAAATTTGAGTTCATAACTCTGAGACACGAATCTCCAAAACCGGACTACTTGGACTAACATTGTTCTAAGAAGAGTGCTTCCGCCCCCACCAAATCCTCAAACTTCGTCTGGAAAGCTCAATCCGTAGTTGAATTACAGTTTAAAAAATACTCTTTTCCAACAATGGCACTGATCAAATGTAGCTTTTTGACCGCATTTGTATGCAACGATCGGTACTTTTTTTCACACTGGGCTGAAAAACTTTGTCTAAGGCTATGTTGTATGTAGCTAAGGTGGGTTAGCGAGAGCACGCAGTTTGAGAAGGTGCCTGACATGTAAGTTAGACGAAAAGGCTTTTCGTAGGATTTCCGTCGGATATGAAAAAAGAATTGCATTGAGAGTTCATCTGAAGATGTGCAACATTCCAACCGTTCAAACATACATGGTATCCTTGTTTCTACAGGGTGGCCCCTATTTTTTTTTATTTTCGACTTCTATCACGCCTTTGTTTTACATATTTTAGAAACGTCTGAAATCCTCTTCCTTCTGACCTATAGCTCAGTTGGATTTCTTAAATCGTGTGAGCGTGCCCGCACCGCGAATCCATTGTATCCCCTCGCGTAGTCTGGAGGGTGCACTGCAGCAATAGAAATAGAACATCAAAACTCTTTCGTGAACAGCGCAGAAGATCATCAAGCTATGGAAGGCTGAAGGGAATATCAAACTGAAAAGAAAACCAGGCCGTCCTCGATCAGTGAACACAAGGAGGATTCCTGCGATCATTTGAAAGAGGATCACCTGCAATAGAGAAGCGAGCGCGAAAAAGATATCCAAAAGTCCGAGTGTTGCACGTTTTTCCGCCTAAGTAGATGTCAAAAAGAAGTTGAAACTTTGCCGCTATCCACTATCCAAGACCAACATCTAACCGTTGTTGCCACAGTTGACAGGCTTGAGGAGGTTGTTGAGCGTCTGACAGGTGCGCCGCACCTAAGGTGTTCTATGGACTGATGAGAAAATTTTCCCTATTCGGGTTGTTCACGGCCCCTAAGCGGACAGCCAGGCTTTTATCTTTCAAGAGGAGTGAGCAATGCTCTTTAGAAAAGCAACTCGTCACAAGGTTGTTGTGTACCGACGATGTTATGGTTTGAGAAAGAGTGACCACAAATACGAGGATATATCTGGTTTACATGAAAAAAGTCGACAAAGAGGACGCCACTTTGTAGAAGGACGGCATCCTTAGAAAAGTGCTCGTCCAATGGGTACGGAAAAATGCTAACGCCATTCCTCAGAGAAAGGAAATCTCCAGCACAAGAGGCCAAAACACCATTGCCTCCCTAGAAGAGGCGTCCCCCGAATTTCTTAACAAGATTTAAGGCTCTTCCTTCACTCGAGACTTGAACACATCGGATTTGTCCGTTGGAGGTTCCATGGAGGAAACACTGGAGAACAAGAATATCACGGACCCGGAACAAGTGCAGCGTAGTGTACTCTGTACAGTGTACTCTGTAGTGCTGATCAGAAATTAGTGAGGACTACCTGCGGCGCATAGGGGATTCCGTGATGGCAAGGTTGAAGGTCTGTACCGAAGCCAAGAAATGCAACTTCTGAAATTTCCTCTCAAACTGATTTTTCACGTGGTTGTGCAGCTGTTATAATGAAAAAGATAAATTATTTGTGGCCAGGAAAAGGAAAGATGGCGCTTTATGTGACGCCCATACTTTTCGGCCACCGTGTATATTGTGAACGATTATCTAGCTATTCTTCGTTGCATTTCTTTGATGTTAACACCTTCTGCTTGAGAAATACACTAATAATCCACCTGAAGTCCAAAAGTCGAAAAGTAACACATATTTTTTTCAATTTTTGTACTGGAGTTTAAGGCTTGATTCTCAGGCATATTCACAGCTTCTTTATGGGAACGTTCTCTCGAAGAGAATTCGCCAACGATATTTGAAGAGCCTTCCATGTAAGCTTGTTCTGTCCGCATTAAAAGACGATTTCTATTTTTTTTGTCTTGGAACTGTGTTGCCGGAACAAATTATCCCCATCGTCATGTGTGAAGTCTCCCGCATAGACCTGTTCGGAAAAATGGATATACCGGACCTGTGGCTGCGCGGGCACTGACTCGCTGGTGTCTCCTGTACGTATTTGGGCTTCTACCACATCTTCCACCAGGTCTGATTTTATTCACAGTGACCGTAACGCAACGGAGCCGCTCGCTTTCGCTCATCTCAGATAAATACATTTGTGTGGTACTGTATCTATCGACTCGAGCACTAGCTTCAAGTAAGGAAACTACTTTCAAGTATAGTTACATTTATACTGCCTTGGAGTCCGATCTGCTCGGATGAAAAAGATACGTATTGATCGTCGTTATCCGAGGATCGATACTTATCATTCCTTATCCGACCAAATCGGACTCCGATGAACCATAAATACAGCTTATGTTTCAACTGGAAGACATAAGACTATCACACAGTGCGATACAGCTGGTATAACCAGTCACCACTTCATTCAGAACAGAGCGCGTTTCAGGAAACAAACTCCGATATGTAGAAGTTAGATATTCATTCCACGCCATGTCAGTACTTGTCATTTCCACAAGCAAAAACTGGTCCAGTAAAACTAACAAGAAGTAAGATACAATAAAAGTAACGGATCATCGGAACAGATTTTTTTTTTCAAAACCTTTCTGGTTACCCAAGTGAAAACATGATAAACATGTGGGAAAGCGAAAAACTATGAATTTCTCTGAAGTCTGCGATCGTTACCTAATGTACTGATGAATGTAACCCTCTGTCCTGCGAGAGACGATGCCCGCACGTGTCTATATGCTAACCTGAATCCGATTTTGTTAAGGAGAAAGTGACGATACTCCTTTAAAAATATGAGGGTGACAATTGGACTAGACACCGGAAATAATGTCCATAATGCCGTGCTCGCGTACATCAGAATACTGCCGCTTGTTGTACCAGTGTACATCATTATATACTGAGCCAACGCCGGCAGTTGTAGAAATAAAGCAGGACAGGCGGTCTGGAAACATTACTTGAATCGCTTTCTCAATCAATTCTCTAAATTCTGCCTTCGTATTTTCGATTTTTTTTATGAAGATTCGCCGGAGATGTTTACCCAGTGCTGCTTACTACGTACATCGGCTAAGCGTTGCAAGGCATGAGCTTCAATTACCCACGATTGGGATATTTGCTGTTTCTTTTTATTTACTCTTATTTTATTTCAGATGGGAGGTCGAGGGACGACGATCATAGATCTTGGTTAGTTCTTTCCTGAAGTTGTTTTCTCTAAGCTCATGGTTTCCCTCCCTTACTGGCGAGTACTAGGAATACCCTGTGGTTTAGGGCTAGTCACTCTGAACATGAAAAGCTTGAAATACAGGAGAGTTGTTAATGATCTTGTTTTGTGTTTCCGTACAATTAAAATGAAGTTGGCTTTTTCTACCTCCTTCAGGACGGAGAGGTAGTTCTAGCTTACACTATGCAAAACTTGGAAAGAGACATTACTCATTACTTTTCAACTCCTTTTTCTGCAGAACAGCACGATGGATTAGCTTATTGCCGAGCGAGATAGTAGCACGCAAAACTTCTGTATCCTTTGGAAGACAGCTAGCCAAGTTTAACGTTCTCAATAATCCAAAAATTCGTGATATGTAGGATCTCTAAATTTTACCACCTTCGAAAACTCTCGATGCATCCTGACAGCTGCACCAACTTGAACGTGATCACGGGCCGTAGTATCTTTTTCACCTTCTATATCATTTCATTGTAAGATCTCACAATTCTCATTATAAGGGCAAGTCTCTGCATCTACTCCTCATGTTGACGGATCCTCTTCTATAATTACTGGCTTTCTCTTTCCTTCACTGGCAAATATGCCGTTGGAGAGAGTCTGCTTAAAAGCCCACTTTTTGGCCAAAAATGTCATCTCCTTGACTCCAGTATGCGACTTGAACCTAAATCAACCAGGTGACTTTGTAATCCTTTACTCTCACACTTCTAAGTAGCCTGGGCCTCAAACTGCTGGGAATAAGAGCCGGCGAGCACTCATTCAAGCTTACGCCTGGGGTTCGTACCAGATCAAAGAGTCGCCTCAGCGACCGTCCCAGAATGAGATTCTAGTTGCCTTCTTGGATCGTGGTTATCTTAAAGGTCTATCCCCACGCCGTTAGCAGCCCTCATTCAATGGCACTTGGTACTTGGCATAACTCAACGACTACGGCTGACTTCTCCACAGGTATGCCCTCTGTTAGCCTTCTTTCGCCTGCAGCGATGGAGGTCTAACATGGGAATGAAGCTAAGACTAATCCCTCTGTGTTTTCCCTGGACTTCTGTTTAAGTTATGCCATTTCGGTCTCACGCAATCCATTTGTTGTTCTAGTTTTACCACTTTCATACAGCTGTTTCATCGCTCACACTTGCCGAGTCTTGTGTTGTGCTTTTTGCCCTTGTGCGGAACGCCTGTACGGTGTAAATAAATAGATAGATAGATAAATAAATAAAATGCGAATTTTGGCAAGGAATTGCCGAAATACCGAAATAAGCGAAGTAACACTGACACGGCACTGTTCTGCTTTTTTGCTGGAAAAATCCCAGAACGTTCTTTGCTGACACATTATCGGCTTATTTAAGGGGATGAACACAAATATTGTACCCATTTTGTAACGTAGTCGCATTTATAGCTAGGCTGCAGCTAATCCACTGCCATTTCGAAACTGGCATCATATTTCATTCTGCTCATAATTCTGTCAAGTTTACCTGTACGATTAGTAAGTTATTCGTGCGACGTTGCATCGTTTTCGTCTGGCTGCTCAGCGCCGATGCTTTTAACTTCTGGTTAATTCGAACGGCCCAATACATTCCAGCCGACGCCAACAATGACATGACCATCATCGACTCTATGGTCAGCAGCAGTGAGCCCCAGTTCAGGGTTGGCTGTAATAGCACCTTTCTTGGCCTTCGATATGCATTGCTCAGGGTGCGAAACCTTGGTGTGTTTCTGACCTTCAAACAAATCCCGAAAACGCCATTGAGATCCAGGTCGACGCCAATCGCTGACAGCATTGGTAATCGCAAATACTCCACTAGCCGTGCAGTTGGCCACAATCCAAAATAAATGTATATCACCCAGGTGGTAAGGACGAAGCCGTTTACTGCGAGAAGGATGAAAAATCCGCGAGAGGACGAATATATATGGAAATACTTATACCTGGAAGATTGATTACTTACATAACGTCTGGTAGTGTAGAACATGGAAAACAGGACAGCTCACCATCTTTGTATTTCCTCACCTGCATATCTGAAGGTACTTATGTAAAAAGCTGTTTGTTATTGTCATCACAGAAGTAATGAATATAAGGAATAGTGTGGTCAGAATAGCGATGGACCACGCTTTTGATGTCAGCTCACTGGAAGTGGTCATTACCCAGCAGAAATTCCAGGCATATGCTCTCTGGAATGAGAAAAACCATTCTACTGCATCGACCAGAAATCTAACACGTTTCCGATGGCATTTCTAAGAATGGACTTTGACAAATTTTGGAAAGTAATGCTTTTGAGAAATTCCTCGTGTAATCGTCGTTTGTCTTCTAAAACCTTTTGCTTTTCCTGTTATGTATAATATTCCTAGTCAGACCTTACATGCAGGAGGTTCTGCTAAGATCCTTTGAATTTTCCCCCTTTTCTTTCTTATAAATACACCACTTCGTCTCTAATCATTTACCAGGCACAAGACTGACTTTCTGTCACATCCTTCTTCGAGTTTCTCCGATTGAATTTTGTGACAACACCGTGAAAGCACCTGAGACTTCAATCTGTCGCCAGTACCTTCTTCATCGTTCAAGCTTTCATGTGATTCTTGTGCTAGTTTCCTCTCAGATTTTGTTGCCTCTGTTTCTTGAACCATGAAATAAATAAATAGCGCAATGGAGCTCGATTCTCACATCAGTCCGAAACCTTATGAAGACCAAATATCCGAGTCACATCAACGATTTTCGGGAGAATCGAGAGTCTACATTTGAGGTTCAGGAGCTAAAGCTTTGTGCTTGGGGGATATGTAGAGTGGAAGCGCAAGCATCCTCCACAGCTTTGATGCTCCTTCCGTTTACATTCCTTATCCATTTCCTAGCCGTCTACAATTCAGTTGCTGCTCACCATCATGTAGTCTCGTCACACCATTTTCTGTCATTCATTTGTCCATTCTTTTCCGAAAGGACCAATATTTCCTGAAAATGTCTCGAAAATATCTTGTGGAACCAACCGGCACAGAGAGCATGCTGCATACAGCATACACAATATTCTGGAAAACAGTGAGTGGAATAAAATACTTCGATGTGTTGATTTTGAGGGGCAGGTGAAAATAAACGAATAGAAGGAGTAGATTAATGAGCAGTGAAGTGGAATATATGACTTGCATCATGAAGAATAACGCATCGATCATAACCTGAACGATGATCTACCAAGATTTTTAGCCGTCTTGAAGCGCCTTCGGAGGTACAGCACTGGCGTTTTCAGAGTATTACAACTCCTATTCTACTTTCATTTTGAAAAATCTTGAAAAATTAAGGGGAGATATCCATTCACAACGCAAAAATACATTAACAAACGTCTGACGATGAGAACTCGTTGCGCCCTTCTACATAATCCCTATTATGCTAGAACTCTTACAAATAAGCGAAGCAACAGTGTTTGCGGGAGAGTAATGCCGTCTGCTAATCGAGACGGACATAAATTGTAGAACAGGTGCAGTGAAAGCTCTGCGAATCTTCCCTCTCAATAACGATTCGGAACACAACAGCATTTTCGCTTCTTTCTCGCGATAGCTTACAGAGATTGACTATTGAGAACTTTTCATGATCTTCCTCTTTAAAAACTATTGAAATGCTTTCAGCAAATTCTGGCTAAGTTTCCTTTTAAACATCTCCTCATTAACTAAACAATTCGATACCAGATTCCAAAGCATGAGGATTTATTGTTTTTATGTGATGTTTGGAAAGAACATGCATGAGTGCCCGATAGAATGCTAGCCGAGGATTGTGCGATGACACAACCATGATTAATGGTTATTTGGTCAGCATCCTGCAATTACGCGGCTCTAATTATTCTATGCGTAATCAATCTATAACGATTTTTGGTGTGCTGGTAAAACTAGGTCAGTAAACTACATATCTCACACACTACTGCGATACTTTGATGGCTCAACTTTACTGTTGGACTGACCTTCTTTGTGTGGACCACATTCTCTTCAGGTCTTTCTCTCTCAGGCAACTTTCATCCTGGTCGCAGCTCGCTTTGTTTAAACCACCTGGTGGCGCATGAATCATTGAGATTACTAAGGGTAAACGTGCTAACACCTCAGATTTACTCATCCTTAACACGGGCGTCGACACGTTGGCCATGAGTACTCTCAGTGATGCATCCAGACCCTGGAGAATGTATTGGACCAACGCATGGAGGGTCATCCAACTCTTAATTAGAGAACCGTCAGATTACCTGGCATCCACAAACTCAGGACCGACAGGACGCATAATAGGACGACGTGACGACAGGTGAAATACCAGATCAACCCTCTGGACTAATATCACACGTTAGTGACGATATTTATTCACGTTGAATTCCACACACAACATTCCGCTCCCACTGATTATCGACGTTTGTTGGTCAAATACCATTACAGCATGCTATTTCACAGAGCAGATTTGACACGTTTAGTAGATCAATTTTCATTTGAAACATTTTTGAACTCTATCGCTATATGGCCCGAATCCTGCTTTTTATTCAAAGCCATTTCAAGCAGAATTTTCCAGTCACTGACAACTGAGAAAGAGGGCATTTTGCGATCACCGAACTAAATTTCAACATAGTACTTTGAACATAATAATGAAGGAGGCTGGGCATGTGGTTGGTTCAACCATCTCCCCCCCCCCCCCTCCTTCCTCAAACTGGCCAACAAAGCTTTCTGTCCCTTTTTAGTATGTAAATCGGTACTATACTCATTGGAATGGATTCCGTGACGCACCTCAAAAGGAAATGATTGACGTCAACCACAATTTCGCTTATCGTTCGAAACAAATGTTTTGTCTAATAGCACGAGTTGCGCAGTTGCATCGAGAATAAAGTAGACCTTCCTCCCTCTAGAAGCACCCAAAAATTTCTATTAAAATCGTGATTCACATCAATAGCTGATGCTAGCATAAAAACCATGATTAACGAGGGATGCTCATAGGAGATAAGTCGATTCTGAAAAGGTTCCACTCAAGTCGGCAGCAGGGGCTTCTGATATTGCGTCTTCTTCAGTAGTGTTCACACACATGGGTATTCTACGCACTTCCCAAGCACATGCCACATCAACATTGGTTCGTCCTACATAAATTTTACGCAAGATTTGCATGACGCAAGTTCTGCGGAAATTTGTCACAAATTCCGCTTCAAACATTCCGTACTTCCACTTCAATTTCTGTACAGGCAGCGTCAATCACGATCGGTACTACTGCGGCCTGGGGCGCCGCAGCACCCACGTGGCGCTGACGAGGCAGGACTCCACATCCACAGCATCCAGACGAGACACGTGGGTGGTGCCACGCAGTAGTACCGATCGTGATTGACGCTGCCTGTATACACAGTGGTAAGAACACATTTTACTCCGTTGGCTTCGAGCAGATTGAAGGATATTCATCAAACAGTTAACAGATCTTATGCAGGCGACAATCAGACCGTGAAAACAGGTGGATACAAAGTGTGCGGTACTGGCTCCGTCAAGGTGAGTAGTAGATGTGGGTTGTGCCTCCCCGTGGCTTCCTGGAATTTCATGTTTTAAGCTGTTATTGACATGCCAATATTGAGAACTTGCAGCATTTTAGAGCACCAGCCTGATCGTCCGGCTAACGCCGGACTCTCAGGCTTCTTTTCGTGCTCGCTTCGCTCGCGTGTTTTCAGTGTCCACAGATAAGATTAATGCAGGTGAATGAACAGACACTATCCACAGAGAAATAGTCTCTACCAAGGCTAACGGAACCATTGAGCCATTATGGGCAGCTCCTTTCCAACCATTTGTGGTATTACATTTCGGATCGCCATGATGGACGTGAATAGTAAAAAGTGACCGAATCAGTGCAAGTTGGGGTTAGATGTAAACACCCGCGCACCCTTACCACACCGATGGGGCCCGTCTCCGGCGTTTCCCCGCTTTTGGACGCCGACGCACCCTTATCATGCGGTTGGACCCGACTTCAGGCTTTTCCCTGATTTTGGACTCGGGCGCACCCTTATCACGCGGTTGGACCC
>KN726940.1:0-13293 GCA_000816745.1 Ancylostoma duodenale
TTTTTATGCTCAAATTTATGTTCTCTACGAGATCACAATCTGTTCTGTGAAGCCTCATAACGTCGCATACGATTTGCCTACCACGCTGTATCCTCGACATCTGTCTCTTACCGTATTTTTGTTTCAGTTTATCGTGTAGTCCTGGCTCCAAAATATCGACACTGGTTCTTTCCTAGAATGAAAGTGCTGGAATCGTCGAATAAAGACAATCAAACGCAGAAGACGAAGACGTTTCAGGTGTGTTGACCCATCACCCTGCTTTTCGCACTCTCTCATCTCCTCCCTGAAGGTAAATTCTGAGCAAATTTCGTGATCGATGTAAAATTAATTCGGTTAGCATGATGAAGCATCGGATCTATTTTTGCGAGGGAATGTCTATTAATGTGGTTCAGTTTGACGTCTAGTTTTCTTTAAGAACTGAACAAAAGGAAACTATGTAGCTGAACCTCTGTTTATTCCTTCATCATTCTTCTTCCCAAGTTTTGGCGTGCTTGGTGTACTTGCACGCCGTCAACGCCTTTAATTCTACGCCTAAACTACGGTCAGTTGGTTGCAGTGGTTGTGCAGCATTCATCTTGTCTCCTCTGTGAGACGTGTAGTTCGAACTGTAGAGGAAGGGATTGTCGGATTTCCTCTTTGCTCGCTATCTCCAGCGTAGACGACGAACTTTGCGAACTACGAGCACGAGACCGAGCGGCGCAGCCGTCTCTGCGTCCCTAACATGCGCGCTCCCGGGTGCGACCCTACTCGTCTGTGTTCTAGCTGCGGGGCATCTTCCTTTCTTTTAGCGGGTAGCTTACTGACATCTAGAGATCCTCCATGATTGCGCTTAAGTTTTCAAGAACAGGTCGTTTTAAAGGCGGCACTCACGGAAATTTCCACTTCTGAAGTAGGTCGACCGCTGCGTACGGTTGCAAGAAAGTCATAACAGCAAGTAGAACACCAAGAATTGCCACCACCTGCGAAGATATTGCCGTGGATACAGATGTCAGCGTGGATGTTTTGGTGTCCGTCTACGTAAACCCACCCATAGGCTGGGTCACTTGTCCATGCGCGCCTGGCTTCCGCGTGGCGAGACCACGGACGTCGAGGGGCTTGCTATCATGCGTTCAGCGGGAACAGCGAAATAGAAGGCTTATGGTTGGACTGATAATGAAGTTTTTTTTTCGTACAAATTTGGGAATAATTTGCGTTGTCATTTCAGCACTATTTGCCCGAAGGTGATCGGTGCTATAGTTGCGTGCATTGTCGTGCGAATCTAGCCAGTCATAATGACCTTATTTCTAAGGTAACTTTTTCTACTTCTTGTACATCAACAGTTTCCAACAGATCTATTCTTTCAGTCATTCCAAGGCAGTCAAGGCAAAGCATATCTATTCAATTCAGTGTAAGTTGTTTTTTTTTCTTGTTCTACTAATGTCATCATACAAATTTCATTCGTTTTCACCATACTATTCCTACAGTCTGCATTACGGCAGACTAGATAATCATAAGGTAGTGACATGGATTATGAATTTGGCAACTTGTTGCGTCGAAGTGGCAAACAACAGCTTTCTCTCTCCTCCCCCACCCCTCTCTTCCTATTTCCTTCTCCCTTTCTCACTCTCACTCTCCCTTTCTATCTCTAGTTCTCGTGAAAAAAAAACCAACTTCTGTGATTTTGCTGCCTTCAAATTACATCATACCCAATATTTGCTACATCAAAGCTAGTATGTTATATAATGTATTTTACTCCATCTATTATGTATACATATGCTATGTTGTTAAGATTGTATCTATAAATTAGCGTAGTCTAGCTACGAACAAGTAAATAAATATTATTGATTTGTTCAGTGTAAATATTGGCACCGGTCCTGCCGAAGAGCGAGTTTTACTGACAGGACTGCATGCTGTGGCCGATATCTACTGTCAATGTTGTAAGACAACGCTTGGCTGGAAATATGTGAGTAATGCTAATCGATTTATCGATTTTCAGTCTTTTATTCTGATGTCCAGCTGCAGAAACGAGTTTTTTGTTCATCATCCAGAAAATGTGTAGATAGTTTGAGCCAAACGGATTATTCTTAGAGAAAAGCTTGTCAGGAATTAGTGAGTGTGAGGTGTTTTCAACGCTAATAGCTCGGTCGCAAGATTTTAAGCTTTCCGATTGTTTCTGTCTTTCTTGATCACTTATGTTAGCCTTGCTTCGGGTTGCTGGAAAGCGATTTCTGCCACTATGGGACGTATATGGATGATCTATGCTGCTTTAGCAGTGTCAGCCAGCCGTGCAGCTTATTAGACTGTGTTATCCTTGGTAAATGAGAATCTCTGTCCGTCTGCGACCTTTCGCCGAGAGATTACCAGTTTTGTCCTCTTGTTCCTCAGCGAAAATAACGCGGTGTGAAAGCAGCAGAGCTCGTGCTGGTGCTCAGATTAGTTGCTTTTCACACTGCGCAGGCCAAGCAGTCGATAAGCAGTGCTTGAGTGTCCAGAAGAACACGGGCAACACATTGGTGTCTGGCGCTCAGATCTAAGGCATAGTTATCGAAAGCGACAGTTCACAATATATGCCATCATTTTTTTTGATGACGAAAAAGTGCGTCGTTTGGGATCACTGCTAGGGTGTAGAACTCAAAACCCGTGACGAGTAGAGCTTTGAGCCAGTTGCCAGGCTTGGCGTTACCGGCAGAGCCTGTGTTTCACCTCGTAGACATTGTCAAAGTTTTTAAGCGAAAAAAATCCTAAGCAGACAATGCCATGATGCCATAAAAATGCGGACAAACCCCTTCTTGAGCTCAATCTTTTGCGGAGAATTCGGAATGCGTCTGAAGACGTCTGTCAAAATTAGGCGCTAGATGCCAACATCATCACAACCAGCACGGCCTTGTGGCAGTTGTCTGAATGGACATCCCAAATTCTCCACAAAAGATAACACTCAGAAACGGGATTTTCTGCACTGTTGTAAGGAATCTTGTGTACCACTGCGATCAGTGCCTCTCAAAGTTTTTTCGTTAGAAGAAAATCTCAACAGCTCTTAACATCTGCGTAATCGAATTGAAAAATGTGCGGATCATGCCTAGATGCAATATTTACTTGATCGAATAGTTAATGAAAACGAGGAGCATCGTATATCATGTTTGAGTGAGTTTGAGATTCGACTTCTTTTATGCTGTTGGAAATCACATAATCATGTCTCGATCATCCTAAGAAATGAGGGCTAATTTATCAAATCAATTTACTTATTGGAGACGTTGCAAAGGTATCACCACAGCAACACGAAATAATATGCATCAAAATAATTAACAGCTCAAGAAAAATAAAAAAGCTAAAACAGAGAATTTGTAAGGTCGGATATTTTTTGGATTTCTGTATAGTTGGAAAGAAGTCCTAGAAAATTAAGGAATTTGCTATGTGTGTGTTCCGACTTCGCAAGGTAGTGCTACAAGCCTATGTATAACTGTAGTGCCTGCAAATCTTCTTTACGTAATCCAGTGTGACAACATGGAATAATGACACATATGTATGTTCATAGTCGCTACGGCTGTTGCTGTTTTTGTTGACATACCAGTTAAACACCAGCATTTTGAGCTTATCTGGTGAATTGAGCACCATTTTAATACCCATTTTGCGCCATGAATTTATTTTTGATCGAGTGCAGTTGGCGCAGGGTTGGAAGTCTTTCTCAAAGCTTGTGGAATCCGACTTTTTTTCTGACGATTGATATCACATGACATTTTCGTTTCACGACTCCTCATACTAAGAAGTTCGCTGATGAGTTCTGTGAGGAATAGATATGAAGTATGGACCACTGTACAGGTAGAGTCCGCTGCAGATAGCAACTCACGGATGACCCATGTTGGAGTTGCATGCGGAAATACGCTTTTCACCGAGGTATTGCTGCAAAAATAGAATTTTTGCCGAATTTTTCCTCCGAATTTTTGGTTGAGTTTAGGCCGATTTTTGGCATTAGCTCAGCTGGAGTCGGCTGGATCCAGTGGATGACCCTGGATCCCGAGGATAACCATGGATTTGGGAGCGTTAGGTTTTGACGGGGTTGCTCCAATGAGCAAGTAAAACGAAGGAAAACAACTCTGTCGGAAGGAAATTTCATGGATCTGCTTTCACATAGCATAGGAGCGCGATTAGTTCCCTTCTATATTAAAACGAAGTGAACATGACGAGTATGAATAACGACGAAATGTACTACAAATATTGCTGTGCTCGCTAGCATAAACAACTGGTGCAGTCCCACGCCAGGCCAAGGAAACCACGTGAAAGCAATTATGGGACCCGATAGGGCAGCCACGAGCTGAGAACCATGCAATCTCCTGTTTACGCAGTTTTTTGTGATTCTAGTTTTGGCACACTTTGCTGCCTATGACCTCATTCATGTAGTTCATTTATTGTGGGGATTCAAGTAAATCGAACAGCAAAGATCTCGCTGTGCTCCACTTTCTGTTATGGTCAGGGGAAGACACATATAAGGCCATTGCAGCCCTTCTTTGCTGGCTTGCACTAATCCTTGTTTCAAATTGATGCAGCTGACCTTCCGCTCTTTTCGTTGTTGACACAGTACACACTTGTGGCAGCTATCCTATCTCATGTTGTGGTGTGAATTCTGAATATTTCACTTAATCAAACACGCAGTGATGACGTGATACATGAGCACGCCAGGATGTGGTTTGAAAAAACTCCAAAACCAAGCATGGAGATTTGAAAGTATTACTTGTACAAGGTGTGATAGCTGTCATAATTTTTCGCTCGCACGCACAGCGCGATGTCTGATTAATACGACTTTAAGAGCACTAGTGCTAGTTGTGCAGGTTCAAACATATATTTGATAACCGCGAGATGCTTTAGGACTACACGATTTTGGACGGTCACGGCTTCAAGATTCTTGCAATTGGGTTCTAGGCACATTTTGAGTCCCCCCTCCCCTCTCTGTGATCGGTGTATCAGCGGTTTGTATCGGTTTTGTGTAGAGAATCAATCCAACTCTCACTGCAGCTCACAGAACACGAAGTATCCCAACAAAGTTTTGTTTCTGCTGTTTTGTTGCCCCCTTTTCTATCCAGTCACTGCATCGGGACATGGACTTTCTAGAATTCATCGCAAGCCATTACGCGGCAGCTATAAAGGACTAGAGAACTGACTGTTTTGCTCGTCTCAGGATCAGGATCTCAGAAGAGCACTCGGATCTACCACAGTTGATGACATGCAACTAGCAGAAAGGCAGCACAAAACATCAGTTCATCAGCACTTTCCTGACTTGCCCCGCAATTATTCGACGTTTTTTCCCTTTGCTGACGCCGAGGGACGCCTCAAAACATGTCCTTTTGTTCGAAGGACCCACATGTTCTACGAATGAGGTGTAATTAAGTTGGCTTGGGGGAAAATAGCTGGAGGAGATGTGGATTTCAGCAGGGACTCCGAAATTACTCTTTGTCGTTGAACACTACTAATGCTAATGAATACCGATGAATACTGGTTGAGGAGAATAAGAGTAGAAGAAAAATTAAATTCTCGAAGATTTGAGAGAAGTGGACCTCAAACAGCTAGAACTGAAATCTACAAAGAAAGATGTGTCATGAATGTAACTATTCCTTGAGCTTTTTTCTTGGAATTTTATTCTTATGCATTTCCTCTTCGTGATCCTGTGTTCTATAGCCAGCGCTTATGTTCCGTGAGATTGAAAATGAACGGAACTACTGCACTCGGAGCTCAAAATGAAGCACCTCTGAAAATCTTTGCCCTTTTTCTAAGATCACTCTTATAAATTGGATCAAAATTTGTTTATGTTCTTCATGTAATTGTGTATTTTGCTATTATAATGGAGATGTGCATTTTTTCACTGTTCGGAAATTGCAAAAATAGCCACCTGGGTCAAAAAAATTGGGGAAAAAGGATTCCGTGAGATAGCAAATACATACTTCGGCTGCGGTATTTTCTCCGATTGCTGCTACTAGCAAACATCAGGTACTCATGGAAAATTCCTGGGTTTGCATTATTCTCAAGATTCAATAAAATGAAATCTTCGCACAAATGTGCCGGTTTCTGTCCCTGGCCCTGCATGGTATGAGAAGTGCAGTAATAGCTTCCATAGAAAATGATGAGAAGAAATTTTCCATTTTTGTAACATCAGGATTTCTAGGATTGTTTGCCAAATGAGTGGTTTTAGGACCGTTTTCAATCAACTTGACTCAATTCTGAATCCGAGTACTGTTTTATCGATTGATCGAACCGTTTTCCAGGAACACGCTTTTGAATCAAGTCAAAAGTACAAAGAAGGAAAGTTCATCATAGAACTTGCGCATATGGTGAAAGACAATCAATGGGAGGACGGTAAAAAGCGGAAGTCGATCTGACAGATCGATATCGGCTGTGCTTTCACCGCTCGTCTTCGTTATGCTACTATGAACCCATGCTTCTATGTGCCATTATGTGTTTCTGAGTATGCAGTTTCTTGCGGCTTTCTATGTATTTCCCGGATATACGCGTTCATACGCTATCGATTGATAGTGAGTGGTTGATCAACTGCGCCTCTGTGGCGGCAAGCTGTGCATCAACATTATCGTTCGTCTCTGTCTCTGTTATGTTCGAATTTCCCATCAGTCTTTCATTTTCGCGGCTCGAATTTTCCCACCCACACACACCCATGCGCACTTTCGCTTCCTCTTCCTTCTTGTGTACATACTTTGTTTATAGGCGATGATCTACCGCCGCGATCAGTAGTCGGATTCTGTCATTGTGTGGCCTGTAAGCGATGCTGCTGCTGCAGGAAGTCCTCCATTGTGTCTATGCTTTTGTAGCAACACTTTTCAAATTTCTCTACTTTTGCGCCGGTGAGGACAAGACTATTCGAATTATGGTAAATCCGGGATAAGGCGTAATAAATGTAGATCAAACTCAATCAGGTAGATCAGAAACGAGTCCAGATGTTTTCCTCAGACATTTTCTCTGAAATTCATGCATATGTGTCGTGTATTGTTTGTGCTCTGGTTTATGACATCGTCCAGCGCAGAGGTGCAGTCAATGTTATTCAGTGATTGCCCCATAAGTCGTGTTCTGGATGGTGGAACGGATCAGACATGCTGTTTTATGATCTGCACGTCATCGATAGTCAACTAGGAGCCATCCTTTCGGTTCTTATTGACTATTTTGGGAAGTTAGCAACGATATCTGGCCCAACATACTGTCAATGACGTCTCATGCTTACTCAGTCGCTTTACGCCCGCCTCTCGTTACCCGCGATCACGGACTTTCTTCACCCATTCCATTCTCCACAGTGTTTCTGCGTTCTTCGCATCTTCTTTTATTTCTTATCCCTCACGAATTTCTCACATTATACGCGCTTGTTTCGTTTTCGCCTCTGTAACACCGCAATACATGGCTGTTGTCCTGAATTTGGTACAGTTGAAGATCGTCAAGATGTTTACGTGGATGGTTATCGAGCGACATCTGTAGTTCATTTTTTTTTTGATTTCAGTTTTCATGCCCGTGGTGGGTTTCATTTGTACATCACTCGTTCACCGTTGTGTATTCATTTTTCGTTTTTTTTTCTGTTTGTTTTTTATTTGCTGTACAATACTGCTCATGACAATGAACTATCTTTTCGAACTAGTTGTGTTGATTTTTTTTTGCTGCCATGATGGGAATGTACATGTTCTCTTATTTCCAATCTACTGATCAGCCACGGTTTTGTAGGGATCAGAAAGGTACAGGAGGCGTCGAAGAGGGTGCGTTTTCCGCGGCCTCGAGAAGCGCTCAGCGCGGCCGCGCCGCTCGCGCGAGAATCCTCCGCGACAACAAACCATGGAGTTCTTTTATAGTTACTTAGTTTTCTTGATGGTTAACATAAAATATGAAGAAAAGCTATCAAGAAAACTCTTATTTGCCACTACAGCGCTGATTTCAGCGCGAGCGGCGCGGCTAGGCTGCATTCATCCCTTGTCCAAGGAAAATGCAACATCATCGACGCTCATTGTACAAAAATTGGCCGAAATGCAGCTCGATGCAACAGGTGCTTTTAACTGGAAACTAGTTCTACAGGGCACCAAAACAGCATTGGCTGACGGAGCCTCAAGAAAGTGGACCTTCGTGAATGATCTGACGGAGCGGGAATGCAGCGAAAAAGTGGCATCGTTTGAAGAGGAGGTCTTCGGTATGTGTTTTGTCAGAATGATGTTACTCGGGGGATCCTGTTTTGGTATCTCTTCCTTCGGAGAGGAAATCATTTGGTAGTGTAGTGCGTTTTTTAAAACATTCCTGGCACTGAGACCAACACACTCTCGAAGAAGTACTGACCCAGAAATTGTTTTCAAGAAAATAAAAGGACTCAGCGTGAGATGGCGGCCACAAAGGAATACTCGGGAGGTTGGGAGTGTTTTAGTGGTTTTCATTGCCTGAGGGAGGGGAGCTTTCGTCAGCGGCGCGAATCGTATTTGAAGAAGACGTGTGGAGTGGTGGTCGATCTACGAATTGTGCACAAGTGGTTCGTAGTAGAGCTGTAAGTCGCAGAGCACTAGGCCGCACCACCTCTAGATTTCCCACCGGCTTTATCCACGCAATAGTTTCTGATGGACTGCATGTTATTAAATGCCAAGAGTCTTGCAAAAAAAAAATCGGTGACCTTCATTTGGTGTAAATGCTTATGAGTTTGGATAAAGGAGCTCATGGAAACATATTGTTGGGTCAGTGATCATAGGGCGTCCCCATAGAACTGGAAGTTTTTTTTTCAGAATACAACATAACCAATCTGTAAAACTTTTGAGCGTGGAATAGACTTACATGTAATTTGGGATGGTGGAATAAATATTGTTCCTGTGCATTCCCTCAAATTTCACGTAGTCGTCAATGTTTGGAAGGATATCAACTGAATGTTTAGTCGCACTCAAGGAGTGAGCAAGATATAATTATCGAGCAGATAAGTTAGAATTTAGGTACACCTCGAGGAGGTGCGACTTAGGTGCGAGACGAATCTTGCTAATTATAATTAGTTTTCATATGAGGGGTCCTCCTCCCATGATCTACCGGAAGACAATTTTGTACCCTTCTGGTTTTCAAAGAAATTCCCTCAGACGAAGTCGAATAGATGCCCGAGGAAGTGGTAGCCTGTATGGGGAGAGATTGATTGTTCGTTGCTTACGATATGTGAGACGGAGCTTCCCAGCCCAGTTGCTGCAGCCTTTGGAGTGTCTCGTGTGCGAGATGTGGCTTGACGGTGTAATGTAAGAGTATGATATCCATTTGGTTGAGAAACACCGAGCTAAAACAGTGACTTTTCTGATCCATTTCATTTACACCATAGAAGCATATACTTCTTAGATGAGAAAAATTCAGAGAGCAGTAGTGAACGACTTTTGCAGCAGACCATCACAAAGTCACGGTGACCTTCATTTGGCGTTGCTTCAGTTTCTGGCAGTGTTTCGGGGTGTCATCTTCGTACAGCTTTCGAGCAAGGCACCATATGTTGACGAAGAGGGTTTATCCTTCATCGTATATCACTAAATGAGCAGTTATTCGGTCGCGAATTCTCTCCTACAAAGGCGCGAGGCAGATCTCTCAAAGAGGATTAATCTATTTGTTCAGTTTGCGAGGCATCTACTCGAGTTTTTCATCCCCTCATTCTTGCCTAAGGAACAGGCAGGGAGACAATTACCTGCGAGGTTCTGCGAAATCAAATATGTTCTACTGAATGGGGCCTCATTGATAATTGCCATCTGTTAGGGGTTGACAACTCCAGGAAGATCTACGCTATCATCCTTTTTTTCTTCTTGGAAGCAGGATTTATCACTTCGAAAATTCCAAAAGCAGCTTCGCGGTGTGCATTCGCTCAAACTTTCTCATCCTAAACTGTGGTGGTATTGCGAGCGGTTCCCGCTGCGATGCTGCCAAATCTTAGTTTGGAGACGTGTTTTCGGCAAAAATTCTGCTTTGGCATCCTTCGCTACAAAATTAAAAATTCAACAAAAATGTGAACTCCGTTCAAAATATATCAGACGACTGAGAAGGCCATGAAATTCGCTGTGAGAGGAGTTATAAATTCTCGGATAAGAAAAACCCGGAAATTTTCTGCACCGGAGATGATGCAATGAAAAAGCGCATTATTTTGCACCAACCTAGTAGTACCTCGAATACAAGAAACAACTTGTTACTGCACCAACTGGAGAGTTCGCAGTTTCGCAGTTTTGGAGATGATTCTGTCTACTCATCACCTGCTTTCTAAAACTTCTACCTACGGCTTAATTTTGACCATAGTGTTATCACATTCTTAGCATGTACGTACTCTTCAAGATCAGCCTGGAAGTATTTAGTTCAGAGACTTCAAATCAGCTGAGTACAGAAAGTGACCTAGCACAATGGTTAGTTTTCGTACAGGGATACTGCAAGAAGCGAAAACTGAATTGATCTCAAGCAAATACATATAATTACCTCAATATTTCTTAATGTTCGTGAACCGTATTCTGTACATAGTCTGAGAGCCCCGCATTCTTGTTTTTTTTTTCATTTTCGGGCAATCTCCATGCCCTACTCAGCAATATATCCAGGCTTAAGAAGGCCATTGGAGCTCGCTGTGGAATGGCGTCGTCGAACAGAACGTTCGCTATCTCGGCAAGTGCTATTGCTGTTTGCTCGTTATGCGAGCGGGGCTAACGAAACGGCATTCGCCCAACTCTATCGGAAATACTCGTTTTTCAGCAATATGAGCGTTTACGAGTGCATAAGGTTTATTGTAAATGGGCATGCTTGTGCTATTTTTACTTACTCTCCAATTTCTCTTAATTTACTTATTTATAACTAAAGCTCTGCTCTGAAATGCGGTCTCACCACTGCTTCCGTTTCGATCTTTTTTTTTTCAAAGGACTTTCGACATCGTTAGTTAGGTTCATATAGTTTGCGGTAGTTTGTTGAAGGACTAACTTTTTTAATCCTCTCTGCATTGATTATCGTGTAATAGCTGGTGCAGTGATGCATCATCACCTGCGAGGAAATTGCTGACCAATTTCATATTTCGCGATTAGTCACGGAATCTTGTGGTATTCTGTAGCTATCGATTTCAAGGTATATATTATGATTTGTTCGGATCCGATTTTCGTTGCTAGTCCTACAGACAACAGTTAGCAGCCACAGCATTCAGAAATGCGCAATTAAACACAGGCTGAAATTGTACTGGCAGCTCCAGCCCGAGAATCCAGCAGTTAGGTGTGTACACGATTAGATGGGATATAAAGTGTCGGTCAATCACTCTGCATCATAAAAAAAACATCCACCTGGTCTACCGCTCCGCAGCAGCTACGCTATGCAGCAGACCAGCTAGATGCAGACCATCGCCCAATAAAAATAGCGTCCAGTTGACATGCTGCACCGTATAGATGGCGCGGCGCGGCAGACCTAACGGGCGGTATTCTGTGATGCAAAAGTGACTGAACGGCGCTGTCTGTACTAACTTAGTGCCGATTTCAGAGACGACGGCCGTTCAACGTTTTGGGTGTACTCTCACTACAGCGGCTTTATTCAGAATTTAGTCCTCTCCAGGCATAGTCTTATGACTAGAATATCATTTACAACAATGCGAATTAGTGATTTTCAGAAACCAAATGTTTTCATATGTAAATGTTATGTCATAAGGAGAAATTAGGCTCTTACACAGACAACATCACAGCATGTACTCTCCTGAATAGATTAACTATCGGTTACGACATTATCATGCGCACGAATTCATTAATTGGCACTCTGCCCTCGACGATTTCCATATTGCTCAGTAAGGTATCGACTTCTCGTCCTGACAGTCTTTCGCCTGAAATAAATCTGGATATAACAATGTGCCAAGCAATGAAAAATCAAGCTTTCACAGCTGACAGTCCATCAGGCTCACCAGAATTCTGCAGCATGTAACGTAAATCTGGCAACATCACTACCCCATTCCCGTCGCGATCAAAATGTGCAAGGAGGTTCTGAAATCAGCTTAACACGAAGAATGAGTATATGATCTGATGAAACAGTGAAGTGAGTTTACCTGGAATTGCTCGACTGTTGGCGGTTTACCCGACTCCTTCTTGACGTTCTTATAAATTGGTGTGAACTCTTCTATCGATACACGTGCTTCTAGACAAGACAAAAAGATCAGTCTGGTGAGCAGGGCGCGTTACCGTAACTTTTAGGCGTGAAATGAGATGTGTGTCTGCATTCACACTAAAAACCCGGAGCCTGATGACAAAATGCAGAAGGGTGAGAATTTTGGCAGCATTTGCACTTGCTTCGACTATTTGGACCACTTTGACCACGATATTTATGAATTCATACGCTTTTAAGCATTCATATTGCCTGCATCGCAGAAATCGTGAGGATTTTATGACGGTTCCTTTTTTGAGAGAGTTTCATCTGTTCCTTCGAGTAGGAATACAACGAAAAATTGCGGACAGATAACAGTCTTCATGTTCTGCTGCATATTGGATAGTCTGCTTCTATTTTTGTCCCCGAACAACACCCTATATAAGTATGTCCTTTATTTTATAAAGTTATGGGGTCGCAAAGACACTCAACTTCTCACGCAGCCCAGAACTGAACGGTCTGGTGTGCCAGTATATCGTAGTTGCCTAGAAGTATATCTGGTGCAGTGAGGAAATAACGGAACTCCAAACGGCCGTGTGCAAGGGGCGGGGCAGCGCTGTGTATGGTGGCTCTGGTTGTCTTCTTCTGTCCGCGGCAGAAAACTGGTGTTCCACGCCGCGCCGAGGTGCTTGCCTCTTGCACACGACCGTTTGGAGTTCCCTGTATGTATGGTTACTGTGTAATTCTAGGTGTTTGTATCTGTTTTGTAATTGCTCAGCCCTCTGCCCCTCTGAGCGGTGTTCCGAGCTCCCAAGGAATGCGAAGCATTCTCCTGTTCGAATGAGGAAAAACTCCCGCCCGAAAAGCGTTACCTGGCTGATCTTTCCACTGCTGAGTCATGCGTTCGATGAGGCCTTCCGTAGGTGTGAGATTCAGTGAGCGCAGACAGTTGCCAATCTGATGTGAGTTTCATGACAGCTTAGTAGTTGTTGCTAGGAAATTCCTGCCCTACCTGAGATGCAGCTATTTTCGAGTCGCCTTTGGTGTCGTAGAACTGAAATGCTTCCTCAATTCCCTCCATCTGGAATGTGGCTTTATACTAGCATAGGCAGGTGTGAACATAGCGGATATGGAATCTCGTCGTTCGTAGATGAGTGTTTTCGTAAAGTATGCTATGGAGATGCTTGACGTCAGTTTTCGCGACTATACGATTCGTCCCTACTTGAAAATATGGTCCGAACTGATTATACGATTCGTCCCTAC
>KN726940.1:14773-30138 GCA_000816745.1 Ancylostoma duodenale
TGCAAGTTGTCGACAAGATTTTGAGCGGACAAGTTGTCGACAAGGAAGTGCAAGTTGTCGACAAGCTTTTCTCCCTACAACTTGTCGACAAGGAAGAGAAAAAACAAGCTGTCGACCAGCTTTTCTAAAAAAAAACAACTTGCAAACAAGCTTTAGGCCGAAAAAGTTGTCGACAACCTTTTAGCTGAGCAACCTGTCGACGAGCGAGAGTCAAGTTCCCGTACTCGAGTAGCATTCGATGCAACCATTGAGGATACCAGGACATTGGTTGCTTTGGTACAGGATTAGGAAAGCGTTTGCTTCCTACTGAAAGACAGTTACATTACTCACCGCAGGTCCTACCTTGGGCAATTTTGTGGAGCTGACAGATTGTCAGTGAAGAACGGGTCAAAAACAAGTTCGTACTGCCTGACCTGTCGGCAAGGGAGAGAAAAAAGCAAGTTGTCGACAAGATTTTGAGCGGACAAGTTGTCGACAAGCTTTTGGAAAAGCAAGTTTCAGATGCGATCAGAAACATGCTTGCTAAATGCTTGTTAACAAGTTGTTCTTGGGGTTCTGAGTACTAGGTCGAAGCAGTACCCTAAGCATCACCAGTAACTGTTATTTGGCCGGAAAAGTCGGAGATGCTCCAATAGAAAAACGGTCAACATGAAGGCCTATTTTCTGCGCTGTCAAAATCGGCCAATTTTGCTTCCAGGAACTGCCTTGAGTTTCGATAACTTAGCTGCCAAATGTTTCACCACCCTTCACATTTTTGAGGGATTTTGCGGTGTGTATGCCGTATTCCTGGCTTCAGAAACTCTTGCTAACCAAGAAAAAAAATTGACAAACACTCAGAAATGACTCAGAAATGGCAATCTATGATTTCCCCGCCCGCGGCTTCTCGTATTCTGAACATAGGACACCAGGAAAGTGCTCATAAGATAAGTAGTGAACTCTACTAATCATAGAAACAATGCCGCTTGTCAAGGCTGTACATAGTTCGGAAAAATTGTGGAAAAATGAAGCCGAAGAAGGAACGACAAAATTTTTGACCTAATGTATGAGGACTGATCAAGTATTCTTGATCTTGATTGAAAATAACCGCGTATCAGTCCATGATCCTTCCACCAGTGTTCCCTGCCGGTTGAATGAACCGTAGACAGTTCAGGTGAACTTATCGAACAACGTAGTGATAGAACAATGTGGAAAGATTTCTCGAGGAAAGCTACGATTTTCCACCCAGTTTACATTTTAACTAAGAAGAAGACATTGCCGCGCTGTAACAGCGTCAGTAGTGGGAAGCCGAGAGGAGGGGGCGGTCGGCGGCACCGGACGAGTCATCCTCGGCGCAGTGACGCCTGGAACGATGCAAACGAAATCGAAATAAGCTTGAATCACTGCTATACATAGTCAACACGTCATCGTCATCGGCGCACCTGCGAAGCAGGGCCAGTGAGATGACATGTGCCACGAAATGAAGTTGTCGAGGAGATGGAACGAAAGAGCCGATGGGCGATAGCTGTTCTGAGCCGTAGCATTCAGCCTGTCTGTTTCTGTGCGGACATCTTTTCTTTGTTCTATTTCGGATTTGCGTTTTACTAGGGAACGACATGAAAGGAATCTGACAGCTCGTGAGGAAGCATGTGCTGCCACATGCAGTTTGTGATGCTGATTTCAAATCCGCACACCGTATCTGCTGCGGAGTCCTCTATATAGAGCTACCCCGCGTAATTTCTCTTTCTCCGAACCGTCCAAATCTAACTTCACGTCATTTTCTACTAAATATATGAACGAGGGGCGCGTGTGGCGCAGTGGTAAGAGGCTAGCTGCGCACGCACACGATCGATGGTTCGATCCCGCCCGAGGCCAAACAAGCCTTCCATCCCTCCGGGGTCAGTCAATTGGTACCAGAGGAGTCTGGGAGGATGAAGCACTGACTTGGTTCATCGGATGCTCCCCGCAAGTCCCTGTATAGGGCACATACGCATTCAATGCCTCTACGATATCCAGATGAAGTCGAATGCGTGGCGCATCCCCACCATCGGGATTGATTAGCGCCGACCACTTTATCCTTTTATCCTTTATATGAGTGAGCTCAACTTGATTGATTATTTGAAATCAATTCATGCTCCAAAATCTTCTTTAGATTCAGATAGTTTCTTTTGCCAAGAACCATAGATTAATAAGCATGGGGGAGCTCATGTGAACCCTTCGGATGTGGGATTTTTAATCGAGATGCAAAACAGGCGGATATCCTTTATTATCGTACCTGCTTATCTTCAATTTTATATTTTTACTGCTGCTTTCTAGCTGATTCTAGACTTGAAAGATTATCTTCAATAACCCCATTTTTGAGTTCCAGCCGATCGAGCCCCTTTTAGGAAAAGCATGGGCTTTCTTCCGCCCTCTCCCCTCTCTCGTACATCCTCTGCCTTTGTGTTTGCCACCGTAGAAAAGTTTGCTGGTTACCTCAATCCTCCTACCTTAGGCGTCTAAGCTAAGCTTTTGAAAAGTTCACAGTTTTGGGCGTGTTCTTAAGAAATACTACGGAGACACTACGGCATGTCCCTTTTTGTACCAGCATGTAGTGCGCTTACAAGAGGTTTTTTTTTCAGATATATAACCACTTTTTGTGCTATTTAAGTGAACTGGTGGGTAAAAAGAAAAAAATGAAAGGTAAAGAAAGTGTTAAATGCTGCGCTCAGCAAAGTCTCAAAACAGCTGTGAAGAAAGTTCCCCATAAGTGTCTGCGTTTTCGTTATTTTGCAAGCCCCCCAATTTCATCGGGCACATTTCCGCGTCACTGCATTGTAGAATGGAATTTATAGCTGGAGAACATAGCCATCCATTGCCGCAATTTTCATTGTCATACCACACCACAGGCACATTGTAATCAACTGCTCTTTCGTGCCGGTAACGGTAGGTTTACTCTATCATTTTCTAACAAAAACACTTCTGGGTACCCCTTGGACCGATATTTCATGTTTCAATGTTAAGGAGCGGTACAGTGGGCTGTGCTTTCATGTTGGGACGTTTCCTCCTCTGCTGTATCTGCACCGTGCAATTATTCGTTCTAGAGAGCTTTCTGGTTTTTGGTCTCCTTAATTGTTGACCACTGTGGGTAATTTAGGCTATGGCAGGCCTCATTTTCTCCGCTTATATTTATGTAAATAAACAGACATGCACTCACTTCTCAAGTATCATTTCACCAATCAATCCACCTTGGCAATGTCCGACTCCACGACGAAGTTAACCGTTTGCTGTACTTCTCTGTTCCTCTCGCTCCATGATAAGTAGGCGTCTTCGTCGAAATCTGCGGATGGCCAGCTTTATGGTTGGTTTCGATCCGGAATACTTAAGTGGGTATTCCATCCCAGTCCTCCGGGGCCTGCTATGACGTCATCGAACCAAAAAGCGACTGAATTGACTCAAATCTTTGCACTACCCACATATGCCCACGTTCTCCCGAGGCCACCGACGAGCTCCTTTCTGTACATTCTTACGAGCCAGCAGCTAGTCTTCTGCTATTGGCATCAGTCCGCTGTTCAGTAGCCGGCCATCTGCGTCCCTCCGGGGAATTCGCATAAATCCAGCAAGCCACCTATTAACAAGCTAGTAAACGACCATGTTTGAGTAGGCATATTGACCACCCAACAGCTACTATCCAGTGCATTTATAGCTGATATATTCCTTTCGTTGCGACGATAGTGACATCATCTAATTTTCGTTGACTTTTCGCTAGTTTTCGTCCTCCCGCACTCCTAGCGTTTTTTTGCCACTTTAACAGAAATTCGCTGACGAAGTCAACATCCTTTTGTATGCAGTAAATTAAGACGGTGCATGCGAAAAAGTCTCATCTTTTTCCTTTTTGAAATCTAGGCTCCGGTGTTTCTGCAAGAAAAAAAAACGTCGCTAGTATTATATCTACTCCCCGTTTGAGAGGAGAAATTGTTTTTTCTCCTGAACTTTCGCTACGACCTCATCAATACAACTCATCCAGTTCAGTGTTTTTACATATTTTTTCGGATTTTCTGCATATAAAAAGTTTTAAAAAACTGGTTTCTGTGGCCCTTGTTTCGTTAGTGGTCGGTCAGAGTGTACGTGGGAATGCAAGGTATCCGCCATACAATCCCAAACGCTCCTGAAGGCGGGGCATATGTGGCCGATGCCTCGCATTCCTACGGATGTGTTGACCAAACTCTCAGCACAACAACGATGTCAAAAGCGGGGTTTTTCTCGACATTTTGGTGGTGATTTATGTATGTATGCCGTTGTGATCGGCATCCACGGACAATTCTCAGAGAGATGAGATGCGACACATCCCTGAACAGATGCGTCCGTATTTGTCATCATTTTTGCGATCAACCGGTGCAAAAACATCCTGTTCTTCATCCATGGGGCAAGCCCTGTGACGTCAGTTTCTGCCCTACGGATTGACAGCTGCTCGTCTGCCAAATTTGCGACTATGTGGTTGCATGCGGCGAGCAGTGCAGCATCTTTTTTTTGCAGCTTTTGAAGGGCTGTCGTTTCCTCCTGGAAAAAGTGCTGCACATATGAGGCCTTTGGGAGGACGAGCATTGTCTTCGGGATGACGCTGTTTCTAAACGCAAGACTATAGCTGCATATCCTTCTCCCATGGCACTGTATAGTGCTCATAAATCATGCACTCTGACATGCACTGAGAGGGAATGTGTCTGAATGCCTGGAACACAATAGCTTAAACGTTATTTCGTTTGGTCGGATAAGCATGGCGTTCTCCAGAATCCTTCAAACACCTCTGTCTATGCGTGAACTCTACGTCTCTCTCTCTTTGCTGTGTGAGAATCGTTTTTCAGCAAATACATCTTCTCGCAACTTCACCAGCTTCGGATGAAGCGCAGTGCATCCAATCACTTTGTTTATCTTTCTCACCTTACGCAACACCGTGAACTCCTGCCACTCATTTTTGCTGCCACAATGACAGTGGTTTTTATACAGCTGATGACCAACTGGACAGGTTTCTTTCAAAAGTGAAGGTGATTCCACAAAATTAAAGCCACGTCAGAGAAGATTTGTTTCCCTGAAGTTACCCTTTTTAGAATTAACACAACATCGCAACACTTCCATATATTTAAGAAACATTGAAAACATTCTCGCGGTTGAAGCCGCAATGCTAATTTCAATGACAGGACTCTTGTCAGACTCCGACATTGCAAACGTGTTCTGATTATCTTTTCAAGGATTTTGGTTTGGATTTGATTTGAATCTGAGCGAAATGCCAGACATTTCACTCTTCAACTACATACATTGTTGCCAATTAACCGACAATGGCTGCATGATAAGAGGTACGCTGCTGGTCTGTGATTGGTCGATTCACGTGCGCGTCGCGGATACAGCCTTCAAGGGCACGAGCAGTTCTGCGTGGATATGGGCAACCTTTCTGAGCTTGATTGGGACTGATGAGTGTCATCGGAGCCCACAAACTGAGAAGGTGGCCATCGATGTCATTTACTGCGTCGAATTTGAAGAAACAACCTGAACTTGAAAAGCGTGCGGCGCGGTTGCGTCGCGGCGTACTTTTTGACCGCCACCCACCGGCAATGACGTCAATTTCCAGGTTCTCCTTGGAAAGATCTGGTATGTAGGTGGTAGCAATAGTAGTACTAGTAGAGGTAATAGGTAGTAGCACTTTCCTAATTGCAACGAGGTTTAGTACTTCCCAACCTCTGGTTTCTGGCAACCATCTTGTGCTACACTCTAACGGGATTTTCGGCGAAGGAAGGAGGGTGGGAAGGATGACGTAGAGGCAAGAGCGAAGGCTTGGAAAACATAGTTTCTCCACCGAAGAAATAAGACACGTACGGCTAGGATTTCGGTAGTGAGATTATTAAAAAGTAGTTCTAAGTTTACGAGATCAGAGAACAATATTTAAATATTTTTTGCTTACCGTAACTGAACTCTCTGCCTCCCTTAGCTAGCTATCTCCTTCTGTGGCGTGGTCAAACCCTAACTTTTGTGTTTTAATTCGAGAACTGCCTGAAGGCTTCTCACTATAGTACGTAGCTTGTTTGTATAGCGTCGCATCGTCTTCCTTCCATTTTAGTCTTTTTATCTCATTTTTGTTTTAGGTTTCCTCAGTGTTCCCATTTTGAGATGGTGAATGATTTATTTCTGCTCTTTTATTCGATTTCTGTTTTGTATTCGTTTTGGTCACCTAAGAGTGCATTCAAATAAATAAATAAATAAATAAATAGTTAAGTAAATGAATAAAAATGATACCAAAATGCGACGAGAAAGCACCAAATAAAAGGAATCATAAAAATTACTTTTTCTCTCGTTCTGTGAAGTAGTTGTAAAAAATTGCCAACCGACTCCCTGCAGAACGCGCGCTTTCCTCACTTCCACGCCTCCCCCCCCCCCGTGCGACCAACAGGAGGCCGAAGGAATTCTGAAATCAGATCTATACCTAACTATTATTCAAGGATTGTGACACTTAGTCTTTTCAAAAATCTGGAGGACGTGCGTGTCGCCAAATTCAAACGATGAAAATGCATTTGTAAACGAGAAGACAAAGAAAACAACTTGGAGACAAGAGACACCATTTTTTAAGTACTCTCCAACCATTTATTTTGTTTATTTTCTTATGCATTTTCTGAAGTTCACATCTACTCCCCCACATTTTCTGCGTCTGTTACTGGTAGCAACCCATTTCACGATCGTTTTGTGGACTACCATAGAGGATAGGCCCTCTACGACAATATGAAGCGCCTAACCAATAGCTGAACCAACTAGGAACACTGGAGCACTACCGTATATCGGAGCTACACCAAATGAAAGTCGTGGTGACTTTATTGTGACTCCGGAATAATCGTTCGTTACAGCTCGTTTAATCCTTCGCAGCTGAGAAGCTCTGCTGAGATTTGGACGAAATGAACCGGAACCTTCAATGTGTGAGTCCAACGTTGGTCACTAGAAAGGACCTAATCCACTTTTGTTTTTCAATCAGTTTTGAAGAGAAAAAACACGTTTCTCCATAATACTCGCTGCGATATCATAATCTTCAGCAGCGCAAGATGAAATAAAGGCCTCTTTGAATGTTGGCTCCATGGTAAAGGTCGAATATTGATTATGCAACAAGGAAACCCATAACCTCTTGCAAAATCTGTGCCACTCATTTTGAACCACACGACCCGGGAATGGATGAAGTATTATATTAGGTAGCCTTCTTACAGGGAACTCCATACGGCCGTGTGCAAGGGGCGGGATCGCGGCGTGGCTGTTTTGGGCAGAGACACAGAGTTTGTGCATGCGGCTCTGGTCGTCTGCTTCTGTCAGCAGCAGGCAACCGAAGAGCCACGCCGCGGCGCGATCCCGCCCTTTGCACACTGCCGATTGCAATTCCCTTGTACCTTTTCTAGTCGTTCTGTTTAATAGTTTTTTCGCTTGTCATTTTAATATTTTCTCTCGTGTAGGTTTGTGATCTTTTAGCGGTATAAAGTGATGCGTACTATGTATCGTTGCTTTTACTTGGAGCTTCCTGCAGAGTCGCCTGATTCAGACCCGCCTCTCTCCTTCACTCCCCTCTGTGTTCAGTATGAGAATCGTTTTTTTTTTCTTCCTGAATTTGCCTGCCCATTTGTCTTCGCGAAACGAGCTTATGCCTTTTTCCATGTCGACAAGTCCTACTGGTCTGCGAGTATTGCATTTTGTTCATATTCCCCTTGCAAATCCGGTCTCATCTGCATGTCCCACTAAATACGCTGATAACTTCTTGATGAACGCATGTAGCCACGGATCCTTCTTCCTTCTAAATTCAGATTTTGCTCAAACTTTCTGACATAATTCTTCTCTTGTGTATATATGCAGAAGTCAATGTTATTGATGTAACTACTTTTTTGCATATGTTGCACATGGCAGCGGTGGACAGAAACACTAATTGGCAGTCGCTTTTTCTACTGAGAGGTCCAGAGAATGCAGTCTTTTTCCGGCGACCATTATCGTTGTTAATGAGTTCCGACCGTTAATCCAGGCTCTCGATGCCACGAAACAGCAAATAGCGTTTGTTGTCGTGTATATGTGTTCTTCCTCACTTCTTCAACGGACTTACCCTTTTTCTATGTGATCGTAGCCGCAAGCAACTAGTTAATGTTCGATAGGATCGAATTTTGATTCGAAAGAAACGCCGAATATCTGATGAACTCGGAGAGATCCAGGTTCTGAAGACAATGATTTCTATGTACTAATTCCGTAGGTTTCTGTAAACGTATTGAAATATGTATGACAGGGAGAAATCTCAGCACTTTGTGTGGTGCCAGAATGCTTGCGTTCACAACTACGTATTTTTATTACGGATTAGGGGTGAAATGTCCTGGATTTTACGGAAAGAACCTCTGCTAGTTTTCCGTAGAGAGGTGCAAAAGAAATGTTGCTAATATTTTGCTCAACGATTCCACGACTCTGTTTAAATGTAATGTTTTATTTTATAATCTACTTTGCTTCCAGGAACCGCTTCTCCACTCATCATCCAAAAAACAACCAATTATAGTAGTAACTATTAGGATTATTAGGAATGGATTTTATCCTGTTCAAGACAGATCAATCATATGTAAATTTGTTCGTCGGCGGAGAGGTAAATAATATGAATAATCATGTTTCTCCCAGAATCTATTTGCGTTCATCGATTGATAATTCCCACAACTATGCAGGTGTATCCGGTGCAATTGAAGACACTTCTCAACCAGGAGACATGCGGTACGTTCTTCAAAGAGAAGGTTGTGCGCGTCATGGAAGGAATTAAGGTGGTGACGTAATCTCTTGTGTAGTGATACCTGGAATCTGCCTTATTTGTTTCAAATATGTGGAGGACTTTGGTGGTCTGGACCTGCTAACACCTGCTACACCAGAAAATTCTCGATGGAAAATGAGAACGATAATTCCAGGGAGATATGCGGATGCGCAGACAACAGGGTGTCTCTCCGAATTTCTGAAGTCATCAATTTATAAAACAAAAAAAAACTCTTGTTTGTGATTATTCTTGATTGTTTATTATTATTGTTACTATTTTTTGGATAATTTCTATTAACCATCAATTATTATAGATAATTTTTTTTGTTTTCTACATACATATATGATGGAGACTCCTGTTCCTTATACGTTTACTGGTTAGCTTTTGTAAACTAAAGCAGTAAACGTATAAGGAACAGAAGTCTTTAACATAAACAAAACAAATGGAATATGAAGCGCAGGGATAGAACAATATTGAAATCATATTTTTATTAGGTTTATTCTCCACCCGGGACCCCAGAGCGGCGGAGACCATATTTTTTCCCACGCTACCCCTCCCGCCCATTTCTCCCAACTTGGCCACTCCATAAATCTATATGGAGTAATAAAATCACCGGAAATATTAATTTTGATATCAAATAAGTAATATCAGGTGCTTTGAAAAATAATAGTAAGCAACAAATAATAAAAAATAAAATTATGGACTCTTCATCTATTCTATAAATCATTTTCCGCTACTGGTATGTGGGTATGTACAGGGAACTCCTAACGGACGTGGGCAAGGGGTGGAACCGCGGCGCGCCTGTGTCTCTGCCCGAGAGAGCCGCGCCGCAGTCCCGCCCCCTGCCCACATCCATCTGGAGTTCCCTGTATGTGTGCATGCTTCGAGTAGGAATTGCAGAGAAACAACCAATCCGGTCCAAATTTTGCATATAGATCCTTATCGGACCTGCTGGCAGAGGTTATAGACTACTTCACATGCAAAACTCGGATCAGTTTCGCAATTTCTACTCAGGAGTTGGTGGGGACACGTCTACTAGGGGTTTCCAATACGCTGAGCCACGAATACTACGAACATTTTGCTTGAATGTGTCCTTGCTGATGGAGTCGGTGAGGACATGTCCTCTGTGATTTTTCAATACTATGAACAGAATATGACAACTATTTTGCATGAGTGAAGAGATTTATTGATTTTATTCATTCCCTTTAGTACGCCACGGGGACGGGTAAGAGCATGTTCACTGAGACGAACACTCTAAACACGAATACGACAAGCATTTTGTACGGAAATATCGAGTTATTGATTTTGTCAATTATTTCTGCCCTCTCTCTCTGTGACGGGTAAGAAAATGTCCCTTGGTCTAGTTCTCGAGCACGTTGAGCGCTAATATTTCCAGCATTTATCAAGGTACTGTTTTCATAATAACATACCTTACTGGTAGGTGAAAAGTCATTGAAGGTTGTTATTATAAGTATCACCAAATGGTGAGAATTTTGAATAAATTCGGCAGCAGCAATTATCATCATCAGTGTGAAATAGCGGTAAAACACCCGAGCCAAAGTCAGGTGCCGCCTAGTAGTAAATAAATTTGAAGAAAACCCAAGAGCATCAACAGTTTTTATTTGGATCTTTAGGTCAACTGTATCCAGTGGGACACGTCACCAAACCATATCAAGCATCGAATGGATATCGATCGAGATGGACTTCTATTTAGGGAGGTGAGATGAGCGCATTGCATGTGACAGGGGTGAGACAACTAGCACACTGCTCGGTTATGTTCTCCGATTATTTTCTCTGTGTATTTATGAACAGACAGAGCTCAGTCATAAGGACATCGATCTCAGAGGAAAGGGGGGGGGGGTGGCCAACTGCGGTACAGATACCGTACCGCAGAGCACCACTGGCACGCTGAGAAATTTAGTCGTAAGTGTAAGCAAAAGTGAGTGTGATGTCCCCCTGATGCGACTGAAGGCATTTTTAATTTGAGTTCCTCTTCACAACTTTACTTCCCTCTTACGGAATCCCAAATCTGCCTCTCAGAGCTCTACATCGTACTTTTTCAGGTGCTCCAATTTATTCGCAACGGTAAAAGAACGAGTATTCCTGAAAACAAGTATCAGCTGCAACAATTAGTGGTGAGGATTTCTAAGACGCAGAGGAATAGGGCGACACAGATGTCGGCATCTCATTGTTTTCAGTGTGAAGCCGAGTTTTTCGGTTTGGACGTCTATCGAAAGATGCTTCGACGTCGATTGTGGAAACTGACTGGGAAGGCTGCCTTCTATGCATGCTATTCCGATTCTGACTGAGATCTCATGCTTGAAGAATAAATTATCGAAATTGTGGTAAAATGGAGTGCCAAACAAGAGGATTTTCCCCATGTTCCTAATGGCAGGCACCTGCAGCTCGCAGTTGTGCATAATCTACTCGGTAAACCAAGTGAAATATGAGTAACAGTGGGATCTCGACGATGATTACTAGTTATGGGCGTGCCCCATCACATGTGTTTGAGCAGCTTAGAGAATGCGACTGTGACTTCGCCTGCAATTATGGCTGCGGCATTGTGGCACGTCCAGTAAGAAAACTTCAAGATCCAAGGAATCACACTATACATATTAGAACTTACAAAAAATGTAGGATATTGATCGAACCAGCTGATCAGCAGACTGATACCACGCCGCGACCGTAATTGCGGACAAAGTCGCAGACGCACTCTTCAAGCGACCCAGCCGTAATTGGCCTACAACGTGAACTCATTGTTCACATGTTTGCAATGCTCCTGTATTGGAAGCGTTGCGCTCCAGGACAAAGTCCAAGTCCATTCTTCCTTATGAATAAAAACAATAACAAGAGTTTTGCTCTGGCATGGATTGACCTTGAGGCATTAAGGTATTAAACGATTTAACATGGCTGATAAGTCATTTCTGAATAGTCACCTGCTTTATCAAACCTCCGACACTAATTCTTGTTTTGAACAAATACTTCAGAGCGCTACAGTATGTTGAAGTACAGTGCTGGAAACCGTTATCAGAGGAGCTGTACGTAATCTGTAAGAGCGTTGATTTGGTGTTGCGCTAGGTGATATGATCACGACATCCATGTGTTATTTTATACAGAAAGCAGACAAGAAGATGGTGAGAGTAAACTACAAGGGATTTTATTATATGTTAATATTTTCTCTCAGTTTTTTAACCACTTGATCTTTGAGGGCTTACGATTCCAATCAATCATTTCTGCACCACAAAAACCGCCCATCTGGTCCGCCGCGCCGCACCACTTGCGCGACCCGGCACGGTCTTTTCCGGTATTGATGATTTGCGTATGTTTTCCATCGTTTTTCTTAGCGTCTTTGTTTTCATTCCGGAATGTTGGGGTCTGCGTCGTCGTCGTTAACAAACGTAAGCAAAACATCAATATCTGTAGCGCCCGACAACCACAGCGACCACCTGGTCTGCCGCGGCACTTAGGTGGTGCGACGCGGTAGACTAGATGATCAGGTATTCTGCAACGAGTGGTTGACTTCGCCACTGTACTTGGTATGTGGACAGCGTGTGTGAGGTAGTGCCTGCGGATGGACCATGTAAGGGTCAGGACGACTTCGAGTGAAAGATACATCTGCACTGACTGATCAAATGTATTATAGATCGTAGTATGTAATTCAGGCAGACTTTTGCTCAATAATCTCTGCATCTTAAGTTTCTCTTTCCCAAGAATTCAACAGGGAAGCAAAACTTCCACTTTTTCATTTTTCAGCATCATATTATAGCTTGTAAAATATCCTCATTCCACAATGTTGTCTCTACTAAGATTTCAAAAGACACCGCATGCAGGATGCAGACGGGAGGAGGAACTTGGGTACCCGCAGCCGCTGGCGACTGCCAATTACTGCCATCTCTGCTGAAGCGCCTGTAAATTACTGTCAGCTTGCGCTATAGCTTCTAAGACCCGCCCACCGCCGCCAATTCACCAAATGCCGCGCGCGGCATCCGCGCTGCAGCGAAGACGCCGAAATGGCGTCTAAGAGACCCCTGAAGCGGGAAATGCTGTGATTGATGGAAATAAATGTTGCTAGTATTGCGATAGGTCAGATGTGATCAGCAAATAGCCGGTATAGAGGTATTATTAGTGAAAAACACGTATTCAATCCCATTTTTTCAATTTTCTACTCGTTCTATATCTACCCTCTACACTTTTCCCATTTCCAAGCCTGACCCTGGTCGAGTCCTGAATCCAGGTCCGACCCCATCCATGGAAACATCATGAATTCGGAATCCAGTTTGTATCAACATGTCTTCTTTTCAGCAGCTAAGGTACAGACTGGTGTAATTTCTTTTCTTAAACTACTTGACGGAGAATTTTTATTTATCAAGGGTCAAATGAAAGAACTTTCTAAAGAACACTATTCTGCACTATTACCACAACAGGAATTCCGAAAGCGTTAATGGACAGAAAAATGATATTTTTCTCGAAAAAAAAAACGGCATTTGCAAAGGGTGGTAAAGTGACTAGTATTCTACTTCTCATCAAAATCAAAATTAGGAAGATTCTGGTGTAGAACGAGGACAACTTTCTTGCGTCACTTCAGAGTTAGTCAACGGCTTTCAATTTTTTCATTGCTATTAATGAAGACGTTATTAGGAAAGGTTGGGCATTACGAGATTGCGAGAAGGTATGTAGGAAATTGTGAGAGTCTTCTTCATTGAATTATTTTCTCATTTTGGAAATTTCTTTGATATAAATACTTGGGATAAAGAAGGCTGGTTATTTGCTGGCAATGCCGGTCGCCATTCTGTCTGTGGTGTCCTCATTTTCCTTCTATTATGTTATAACTGGCCTTCCTGGGCGGTGACGCTCTATCTATCGCCGGCTCTATCTATCTCTATCATCGAGGCTTGTATCGCTCGACTAATGCGAGCATACAGAAGTTAGACAGTCGTATGTGATGCCACGCCGTCGACGAGGGCACTGTCGAGTCACCGCGTTGGTGTTTCTGAGTCACTCATTATGGACGATCGCTATTTGGAATCATTTGGACTAATTGCGCATTCCCTCCTTTACAGCCGTCAGTTCTTACAATTAGTGCGAAGCAACAGATTTCTTCGAATAACCAACAAACCATAATTTATCATTTTAACAAATGGAAACAAGAGTAAATGGTCTAGCTTCCGTTCCGTACTGTATCCCAACTATACTAAAAGCATAGGGCTTTCCATAGCACTCGTCCGTAAGGGGAAAACCCTCAAACTGGGAAACAACTCTAGGGAACATCTCACCAGAATGGAACATGTTCGTCCTTCCGCCGCGAATTCGAAATATCAGCGGAGTAAAAAACAATAATTACCCCAGAACTGGATAACCAAGCTTCAAATGCAGTGTTAATCCCCAGCAATAATGTTGGCGAGTGACTTGGTGTAACTTCGTAGAGAACTCGATAGCCAAGATAACTGGCAGTTGTTCAACGCACAACTTTCTGCAAGTGCAGAAATATCTAGTAACAATCGAATCAGAGCACCATCTGCATTGCAATAACCTTCACTTAATTTTAGGGAGCAGTAAAGGACCGCGACAAACGATGTCATTCAGAGCAATCTCTCAGTCCTGGAAGAGAACCTTCACTACCAGTTCGTGAAAATCTCCACTTTCCTAACGTCTGTCTCAGTCTTGGCATGCTGCTATACTCCTCCGGATATATAGAGGATTCAGGCTCTCTAGCAGCGCCAGGTGTTTCCCTGCATAACGAACGCGGGTGGCACGTCGCTCCCGTCGCTCGCGCTGTCGTCTCTAGCAAATCTATAACTTACCAAATCTGCATACCACGTTCAATATCGCGTGTTTTCATCTGCATTGAACAAATGAGCAGCGTGTGGACTGTTTATGGGTTACATCTGATCGAGGGTCTAGGTGCATAATTGAGATTATCCATGGCAAAAGTGTTAATGTACCCAAATTTACCCTTTACCGGGCATTCATCGCCACTTTTACACATACGTGACGTCTACGCCCAGACCCGCATGCATCATTGGGAATACACAGGGTAAACGTGGTAAGTCCCCACAAACTCAGACAAAACGTCGGAAGGACCGCAGCAGAAAGAGATCGCGCTCATGTGGTTAAGAAGCGAGAGACACAGAGATAAAAGTTTTCGGAAGGACCGCAGCAGAATGTTTTCTGCTGCGGTCCTTCCGAATCTCGCTGGAACGGTTCGGAAGGACCGCAGCAGGATAGATTTGTGTGGAGAACAATTCGGAAGGACCGCAGCAGGAAACCGGAAGGACCGCAGCAGAATGCAGGAGAGAGAGTGAGCGTTATCAAACCCTTCTTATGTACGGAGCTCAGCTTTGGTGCTACCAACGAAAATTTAGTGGTTTCGAACTTCAGATGGGAGATTGCCTTTATGAGTATATCTCACCGTAAAACCAGTGACCCTCAGCGAGGTTGTCATTTTTGCTTGTGGGTATCCCCGCGTGGTGATCCCACGGGGGTAAACTGGTTTCGTAACGCATTTCTGCGGAACTGGTGCGCACATCCCCGTAGCCATTCGGAAGGACCGCAGCAGCTATTCGGAAGGACCGCAGCAGCTATTCGGAAGAAATGCAGCAGGAAACCGGAAGAACCGCGG
>KN726941.1:0-20811 GCA_000816745.1 Ancylostoma duodenale
ATTTTCGTAGTAAATCTATGAGAAGGTATTAGAGTATAGATTCCAGAAAAGCTCGGGAATAAGCTTGAAAGTGGTCGACGAATGCTTGTGGATACGAGTCTGCACAAATCCAGAGCTGGCACTCGATTACTGTTCGTGTCATACTGTATTTGCACGAATCCGAGCATCACCGTTGCTACTTCGCATAGAATTCCTTGTATTCGATATTCCAGGGGTCACGAATGTAAGTGGACCTCCCACTGCGCCGACAAACTGATGTAGCTTTTATAGCTATCGATTTGAGCAGATTTTCCCATCGTTTTGCATGTTTTGCACTTTCCGCATCTCGATGTAAGAAGGGCTCTTCTGCTGGTCTCTATGACGTTATTGCTGTGGACCCACTTCGTGCTTATAATAACTTCTTGTTAGGATGTACATTGTCCCCTAATTTCAGGATACGCATCGGCACGTCAGCTTCGGCACTTATAGAAGGCTGTGCGGCTGAACTTAATAGGCACCTTTTGGGTGGATTTTGGTCGATTCCAGAATAAAATTGCACATTACTGCGTAAGTCTCTAACAAGTCAGTCAATTAAATGTATGCTTTTGTGGGATGACTGCTCAAGAGGTGCGGCTCCTTCGATGAGAGCGATGCTTTGTGCTCGACGCAGGAACTGCCACTCCAACATTGCCGCGCGAAAATACCTGTTAGCAATTGACGTTAAGTGCTAGCGTCAACAGCGCTCAGTTCAGTTCCGCTTGTGCCCGCACCGTTACTGATAGTTCAGGTTTGTTTCGCTTCGCTAATCGATAATGGTAAAACACAAGCATTTTTTCGTCAGCTACGGGCAGGACAGCGGCGGGGGTGCCCGCGGGTTTTCCGCGAGCATTTGCAGCGCCCGCTCGCCCACGCGCCGCGTTTGCCGGTCGGAATTGCTGCTGCGGGCCGGCTTGGTGGGCAAAATGAGGTAGCGACTCAAATATCGTGCGATATTGCCGCTGAATTGCTTCCGCTCCCCGATCGCATGCCAATCGCCGAAATATACTCGCTCCTGAGTTTTCTTCACCCTGCAGGCTGCTTAGTGCTAGTTCCTGGTTGGGGAGGAAAACACCTTCGCAGGGTAGGAAACGCTTAGGGGTAATTGTTCTCTATAGACTTGTTAAATAGCAGAAAACTCACCGCAAACCTCGGCGAAGACGTGCGTGTGCATCCTTGAAGAAGCCGACGACACACATTGAGACGATCGTTTGTACTATAGCACTGAATCATCGAAGTTGCCAGAAAACGGTCGCATCGAAATGCCGAAATTCGATCGAGCTCCGCCCGGCACTTGTCTAATCATCGGCTGTGATTCAAGCGCCACGCAATTGTTCAGGCTCAACCGGCGAACCATCAAAATTTTAAATGTACACCTGAGCAGGGGAATTTGATAGAGACACCGATAAACATCCAGAAAATAGAAGCACTTCAGCAGTGGTCGATATCGCAGCGCCACAAACACTTCACAAACGTGCAGTTGCATTTGACTTATGGGTGCGAAGCACTCGTATCCGCTATTATCTGTTTATATAGTCGAGTATCACCTATGCGATGCATCGCGTGCGTCGACACAGTCGGCTACAGCTTCTGCTTCCACTCCACTAAATCCCGGTTTGGAACACGCTTTTTGTACACATTTCTGCAACGTCTGCAGTCCCAAAATGCCTCTCAAGGGTTTTCAGCCCATTTTCTTACATGTAAGTGCATTTTGGGAGGTAGAGCGAATTCTCGCGAGGATAAAATGTGGGACTCATTGTAAATGCGATTTTCGCTGAAAGAGCATGCAAAAATTTTCACCTGCAACGTTTTAACGCTAAGTGGATTCTAGGAATCCCTATTAACGAGGGGAGTTCTATTAAGAATTGTTACTACATATTTCTTTCTGTTAAGCACTGCTTCTAACTATTGTTCGTTATTCAATTTTGGCTCTTTTTTCTTAGAATGAGTTCTATTAGACTTCTATGAATTCCATTAGACTGGCAGGGTAGAGACTTTGATGATGTTAAGTTTTATGGCTTCATCTAGAAACTAGGGTATTCTTCTGTTTAATTCGAGAATTCGAAGCAAAATTTTTCCCTTGCTGCTGAAGAAGGCTTCATAAGTATTTGTACGAATTCCGCTCCAGGTCCTCCCACATCCTTCCACAGTATTACCTTTTGGATTTGCCTGAACATACATGAACATACGTACCAACCAGTATCTAAGCTCATGAACACTCACGGAAAATTTCTGAGTTTCTCGGTCATCCATAGTGGAAGCGTTTTGATAACAAAACGTCATATACCTAAGTATTTTCACCACTATTTTTTATTGGTTATTGGGTCGAGTCTTTGGGATAAAATGTATCTTTGTTTGGAAAATTTTCCATTTTAGAAAAACAGGATGCATGGAATTCTGAGGTGTATGATCTCTCACGGAGAATTTTATCCAACTGTTTCGGCGATATTCTTCATAAACAAACTAGTCTCTATCCTTTAAAATTATGGAAGATTACTTTTTACTAGGTATTGATCATTTTCATTCATATAATGTAAGGTAGAGCCACCTCACCCCTTGACAGTGTCTACACCAGCAGCTCTCCAGCCTCCAAATGGAGCGAAATCCCGCAATTTTTCACACAAAGAGAGATTTGCGAGCAATTTGCCTTTCTTCCGTGCTTTAGAGCTTTCCAGTGGGATAAGTTGTTGTTATGCGTTATATTGTAAGCATGGAATATTAACTTTTAATAGGACATCTATGCTAGTGGCGTGTTATTAGCATTAATTACGCCAGAGATTGAAATTATGTGGGTTTCGCTACAAAAAAAAATGGAGAAGTCAAGGTGTCGAGCAGCTTTATCACTGTTTCTCTCCATGAAAGTAGGTTGCAGGCATTATGCCAAATTTTCTTGTTGTATCCAGAAAAGGAGGTACGTATGAGTTTGTCGCACCCGAGAGTAATTGTCAGTGATTGGGTTTGGAGCGCACGGGCGTGTTCGGATTTTATGTAATTGAATTCCGGCACGCAAACCGAGGTTTGTATAGAGATCTGGTTATCGCTGTTTGTTGTTGTTTTCTGATTGGATTAGGAATTTCTGGAAGCTTGATAATCGCTACATGGATATTTGCGTAGTTGATGCGCTTTAATCACCGCCTATTTCCCTTCGTTTTTCCGGATTTCTGGGAAAGTGGTTTGGTTTAGAGGTTTTGAACCCAAATAGACATCTGATTTTTGATATCATCCGTTGTTTGTACAACTGTGACCATGAAAGGCCACATCTTTATCAATGAAATTGTTAGTTATATATAAAGTTCTTAATTTAAGAAGGATTTTGAAGAGCTTATAAAGAATATTAGCCTATTTGCCCCTTTTCGTTGCCTTTTCCATATACAGGTAAATGGGCTCAAAATTTAGGTCCCCCGCAGAACTCATTGAATCGGGTCTATGTTTAATTTCCATTTTTATTACTGTAATATTTTAATTCCTGGAACTCCATCAGTGCATAACCAGGTATTCCTGAAGTGTTGAGCAACAAGAAAATGCCATTACAAATGATGAATCCACCAAAGCAGCATCTTAAGACACAATAACATGCCAAAAGTTCCACCGCACCTTATCCAGAATAATGTGGGGGAGCCCCGTAATTTCGAGGCAAGCCTCCCGCAGTTCCGCACTCGCGCGACAACATTTCACGGCTGGCTGCTTGTCAAAATCGCTCGTTGACGTTGGCGTACACTATATTTCTCTGCGAACATGTGTCTACATCGTTTTCCCCTTTACTAGTACACGTCTTCAGTTATAACGAATGCAATAACATCATATGGAGCACTTTACGCAGCAACACTTCACGTGAATAGTATTCGTGTACGGGAGACAAATCGCGCGTCATCCTCCCGAATTCTATCTATGTATGAGGACATGGTATCAGTCATGGATACTTTGTCCATATCCAGCAACCACATCCAGCGTTGGCCGTCGACAAAAGGAGCAATTTGGCCGCGCGAGCGTCGTGCGTGTTTGTCTTTTTTGCCCAGCTTCCGTTCTCTTACCATTCGTCGACATGAAAATGAATAAGTAATTTGTTTATGAGCCCGCTGTGGGAACGCTGTCCGCTACTTGCCGCCGCCCACCGCTGCCACATACCTCAAGCATAACTGCCAATGCCCATAAAATCCTGGCACACCGAGGAACATGACCGGGTTGGCAAAGTGTGGATTCACCAGATAGGAGACCGATCAGCTCTTAGGTTGATTGTTTTGAGGTTGCTTGTAGCATCAGCCGAAGTTACTTCACTCTCGCCTCGTAACGCCACGAACATGTTCTGTTTGGAATCAAGGAACAGATTGGGTTTTGTTTTCCGGAAGCGCTTCGAAATGCTTCCTCCTTTGTCAGGCGGAGGTTTTCTGTATAGTGGCTGGTCGAAATTAGCAAACGATTTTTTGTCGCTATCCTTTATTCACCTGCTTCATCTCTCCACAAATTTCTACGACGCACCGTTTTGAGCACGTTCCAATCTCTGGAGGATTTGGAGAATTTTGGGGTCTTCTTTCAAAGATTCACGAAAGGGTTCTTCTAGAAATTGAATTCAGTCACACCATATTTGAATGCAACTACATTTGAGTCGCTTTAAGAATAACGCACTTGTCCTGAGAATTTTCTCTTCCTAGAAGATTTCATCTATTCTGGTTCATTCCACATTAAAAGTCAATTCCGGAGGCTATCCTAGGAATGTGAATTAACTTTCACATAGCGTGATCATCAGCAATAAATACAAATCCACGGAATCGAGGTTAGCTCCCACAGGATCCTCTCCAGTTGTTGTCTTTTTATCTTCATATCATCGGCATAACACTTCCCTTTACTGTTTACTGGAAAAACTGGTATTTATTTGGGTAGACTCTACATTTCGTTGCTGAAGCCACATACGTGAGGCACACCCAGTGCTTCCTTTGTTTTCTGGATTCGGTCCCATACTCCCATCCGATTCGTTTGAGGACTTCATGTGGTCGATGCGATCATTGTCAGCAGGTGTATGGCGAAATGCTTTGTCCCCCGTTGTTTTGTCTTTGCTTTTCTTCGAAGTGCAGACGTGGAATAATTGTGAGAAGCTTTCACAGAAGTAGTAATCTCTTCAGGGCAATGAGCTATGCGCCCCCTCATTAACTATGCAACAAATAACCTGCGACGGAGTGTTAGAGCAGCCCGCCCCCGTCGCCGCCAGCGGACCAGTGGATTTGTGGTCCTTTCTCGCGGCGACACTGACCTCCTTGGAATGCGCTGGTAGTATTCCGCGCAACATATCGCTGTTAGCGCATGTGCTTTTCAATGCATAGATATTTATGGACATGCACGGACGTTCTCGAGTATTTCTGATCTTTGTGATGCAGTATCCTGACGTATCCTGGCGCGTTGTTCCGTCGTTGGCAGTCGGGCGCACAACGAGCAACACAGCACAGACAGCCATCCAGTCAGATTACGCGTCGGTGTTTCTCCTCTGCCATGCTCGCATTTCTGCAAATCGAGTTTGCCAACACACACCGCCTTAGTCTTCCGCAGCGTATAACAGTGGTAGGAACGTCGTCGAAAACGCTCTTCGCTGCTAATGCACCGAAATCCTCTCTGTTCCTCATAAATAGAGCTCATTACGGGGAGTTGAGGAACTCATTATGGTGAACAGCATGTCGCAAATGCGTGTGTCGACTTCACATTCGCTAAAGATTTACGTACTTTCTTTCATTTGCATTATTAACTTGCAAACGTCTGTTGATGCTATGACAAAGTCGCATGATGTCGTGGAATGTGCTGTGCAGGATGAGCGTGCACGAAATGTCAGTACGAGTTAGCCGTCGCAGCTGTCATGGCGGTGAAGTCTATACGAACACATTGTTCTCTTAGTATGGCAAGCGTTTTCCGGAATGCTCACATATGCATAGCCACCCACTGCTGGTGGAGTGGCTGGCAAAAGCAATATAGAGGCGTTTGCCAAAGAAACCGCACACTTTATGGACTCCATTTTCATGGCCCATCGCTTGGTCCAGAAGCAATAAGAGTGGATTTGAGGAAAAAACGTCAACTATCTCGCTGCCTGGAGAAATTCTGGTGAAAATGGCACGGACATATGTGCAAAGTGCTTCCTCTCTCCCTGTGGCTCTGGGTTTCGCAAAATTTCTGTGGATTCAGAAAAAGGACCCAGGCGGACGGGTCTTTCAGGAAGTGCAACTTCCTGTAATGAATCATGCAGCTACATACGCTTGGACTTCGAGGCCTCAAATCCACGACATTTTTTTCTGTCCAAATGTCTAAGCCATGACAATCTATTAGATATACGCACTTTTGTTTTATGCTGTCACTTCTGTTTTCTCGAACATCGAAGAGCGGTTAATCCTCGGATAATGCTGCCAGCATTTCCACGGACGTTTCCGATTTCTCTGTAGCAACGTGTGTATGTAGACAGCGATAGTGTAAGAACATCGTATGATCAATCGGAAAGATGCTGCTCTAATTCCGGACCCTCTGTTCCGCCTCGTTTACGCGCTGCTGCTGACTGGACTCAGCTGTTCGCTGGTCCACCTGCTCTGGCTTTCCAGGTTTTTCATCATTCGTTACTTTTACTTCCACGTTATGCATTTCTGCTGACGTCCTTTCGTCAATCATTTTTGAGACGCTTCCGCTTTAAAGACACTTTTTCCCTTCTTTCATGTCAACTGCTTGAGTGCCCCAGCAGCAGTAGTACCGGCAGGTACTTAGTACTTCCTAGAAGCAACTTCGGCTGTATTTTCATTGCGAACGTCCATTGCAGTTTCATTTCTCTTCTGCCATTTCCTTTTACTGGCCGTGTCAATCGAATTTCGCGGATTCTTCCAATGTTCTAATCAATGGCACTCTTTTTGTTTCTCGCACACCAGTTCTCGCTGATGAGTTCTAGGTACATAACATTATATTATATGCATTTATTATACATCGATTCGTAATCCAGTGAATAATTGAAGAACTACCCTCAATGGCTGTCAGAAACCTAGCGCGGCCTTCTACTGCTAGCATTTGACGTAGCGGTTACAGAAAAGGGAATCACATATCTTTCCATCCCTTTTCCTTCGCTTTATTTGAAATCAACTCAAAAATCACATCATCCGAGTTTTTTGTTGATCGTGTAGCGCTGAGAAGTGCACTTGAACAGAGCACACTGTATAAAAACTCAATTCCATCAAGTTTTTAGGATTCAGTATAAAAAAGACATCATCGCCTTCACAGCTTTCCTCCTGCATTCATTACTTGCTCTTCTCTTCTTACTCTTCTTCTCGGAGAACTTTGTTTTTTGTTTTTGAACAAAGCTTCCTAGAAACCTCGTTAGAGTGGTATCTACAAAGCTACAAAGTGTTCTCACGTTCGGATCACAGATTACTGGAATGCAGCTCCAGGCAAAGCTCGAAAATGATATCAGATACGTTCGGCGTGGTCCGTAACAAGTGGGCTTTCATCACGTCAGATGCCTAATAGACCCTGACAAAAGCTGTTTTAGGTATCATGATATAAGAGGATATAATTATAAAGATCACCAGATCTGATCACTGCGGTTCACTGCAATACGCTGAAACCATAGTGATTTTCAATACTGATTTATTACTGACACTTGGTGCATGGACGAAACAACATGTTAACACTGAGAGGCTCTCGGAGTGCTACAGCGTTCCTCAGTCGCCTCGTTTTTATGACTCGTTAGCTGGCTGTGTCGTTGTCTCACGGATCGTGCCGTCGCTCGTCTCGTCGCATTGCGGACGACAAACGCACAGTACTTGCAAACACTCGATAGACTCGAGAATCTTGAGAAACACAAGCCAGCGAAGTTTAACCAGTGGTTTTCTATTGTTATATCATGAGCAACACGGCTTGGATTCAGCACAGCGTCGACGGATCGCCGCTTGTTTCTCGACATCCATGATAATTGTCGTTTTAACGATTGAATAATTGTCTCATGGCCAAATTTGCGTCTCGCTCCACGCTCTGCCGGACGTGTTTATGCGGGCCAGAACGCGAACGGGACGCGGCGGCATGAGCCCCAGCGCCGTTGTCGCCATGTCGTGTAAAAGGACGAGCCTGATTCCTGAAAATATGACACGTATCACCTGTCGTCGCTGGCTGCCGGCACAGCCACTTGTTCGTCACCACCAGGACGATGTCACTTCGTCGCATCTGCTTCCAGCTGCACCGCCCAATCTCAATCCGTTCCAAGCATGCTAATTACGCCTGCGCAGTGCTGGATCTCCCAGCTCATCCAGTAACAAAGTCTCCCTCCTGCCCCGCTTCGCATAAGTGCCTGTGATGAGTTTACATTGGTGTTCAGCATATTTCCCTCCCTTCTACCCTCACTTTCCTCCTCCTCGTCTCTGATTTCTCCGCAGTTTCGCTGTTCTTTCTATTCGTTCTTTCGTTTCCTGTTCAAGTTCTTGTTACATGGATTGGCTAAATCGAAGCCACGCATCTTTACATGCATAGCTATTCTCTGCGCCGAATCCCTGTCTCACGAATACATCACACTTTTTCAAACTAAAATCCTCCGAGCGATCTCGTCGAACTCGCACGTTCCGGGATGGGAAGGTATGCGAAGTGTGCATTGTTGGCAATTTAGAATAGGCAGAAATAGGCAGATATCGACTCTCGCTTCAAATCCTTCTCCTTCCAGGGAACAATCAAGGTTTTTCTGAAATTGAATATAGAAAAGCACTTTGAAGATGCTTTCGTGCCTCTTCCGGCGCCGCCAGTGTGTGGTTGCCTCCTTTAAATCCTTGATCATCCATAACACGAGTGGAATTCCACGAAAACACCTTCTTATTTTGACTTCATTTTCGAGATCCTACCCAGCAACCAACACGCCCCTCTGACGTACGTGCTCTGGAATCCCTAATTCCTTGAATACGTTTAAGCAGCAGTAAATGGTTTTCCACCCAACGTGGGCCTAAACGCTCAATTCATATTATTTAGTCTTCTATGCTCGTAATGTCATTCGTGCTGCCTTCGAAGGAACGAAACAAGGCTTGCGACACAGTAGCTAATTAAGCTTAGTTGCACGTTTTATGCATTTTCCCACCCATATCTCTCCGAATAAGTGCATGTCTTACTTCAGCTAGTATGGCGTGGATTATGTGACACGCACATGAACGATTCCGATGGTTTCCAAGTCGGAGAGCATTGCTGGGGTGGAGGTGGAGCGATCGTTTTTTTGTATCGTTCATGCGAACTCACAGGGGAGCTCTCGTTTGTTGTTGATAGATAGGTTATGCTTGCAGGAAGGAAACTCTAGTTTCTTTTTTTTTCTTCCTGATTTCTCTCTTAATTTCACTGCTAGCAATTTTCCTTATTTCACTACTCTTTACAAGCTAGTATGAAACTAGTCTCTGTTGTCTTCGCGTGCTCTGCAGCTATTTATTTGTTTGTTTGTTTATAAATGTGGAGGCGATGACTAACAGCGATGTTTATCATGGTGTCGGCTCTCCACAGCAACTGAACGCCTCAGTTTTAGTGGCTCTGCAGAAGGAGAGTGCATTCCCAGCGAGGTATTGTGAAGAATTTCTGCCTCTCCGTCTCCAGGCGCTACTTGACCATTCGATTCGGTGCTGGCCCGCCGCTGTCCTTTCCACTCCGAATCCGTTTCCCAGCGAGAACTCGTCACCGACACCCGGAGGCAAATCCTCCTGCACACCTACGTTCCATTCCATCCTGGATACTTGTCCCCTGTTTATGAGCAAATCCTATGACAAATCTGCAGTTTCACAAGAACATCCGTCGCACGGCTTCCTTTCCGAGGCTTCCTTTCACTTGCTGGTCTAAGACGAGCTAATGAACGGTCAAGGATGTTGTCCATGGCTCAGTGTTTCGTGAAACCCGCATGACGTATGTCCTATGTTGGTTGTGCAAGCATAGATGCCTAGCGACTTGATGAACATTTCCGGAATTTTGTCATTTTTCTGCCGGTTACTTTGATTTGCCGGAAGTCAGCGAGCTCTTTCTCCATTTTCAGTTCCAACGAGGAATTCTCTGTATCTTCTGCCTCCGAAATTCCATCTCAGTTCTTCAAATTATTTACATTACAAAACGGAGCCTGAACATATCAAGCATGAGTAGGCATTTCTTCATTTTTGAGGTCCTCTTCCACCAAAACCATCTTCACTCCTTTTTTTGTGTGACTTATTGATGAAATTTCTCTATGGTTTACTGTTCACAAGCATCCCCTTTTTCTGCAAGTCTTCATCAGTTGCCGCTAACTCTTCCAAAATTACTGCGTTTTTTTTTTGTCGCTCTTCGTTCAACATTGACAACATTTTTCTCCGGGTTCTAGCACTGGATTGCTCCAAAAAATCACTCTGGAGAGTTTTTTCTAGCATTCGTCGCATGGAATTAATCATCCATAAAATCCTTCTAGGACCGATATTACGACATTAGTTAATATTAAACCGGAAATATGTAAACTTTACTCCTCAATATTGTGGATAAAAACATGCAAATGCATGGTTGCCGAACTTAATTAAGTCGACCAGAGCTTATTGCTAGGATTTCCTGGAAACCTTTCTGAGAACTACCTCGGATTATTTTGAACATCTGTTACCTAGGCATTCATTACTCAGGAACCCGTGTGGGTTTGAGAGCAATTTCTCAAGGGTGGGTTAGCAGGTGTTAGCTACAATGAAATATAGTGATCACAAAGCAAATCCTTGCACTTTTTTTATGGATGATCCAGGCATTTCAAAGCTCTCTCTGGGGGAGTTAATCATTGTATTTCATTTCTAAATAACGACGCAGATTGAATAAGCATCTTTCTTAACATTGCTTCAACTATAGTTGGTGTGGAGTTCCTTACAGTTTTCTTACATCGAAGTTTTTGTTATGGTATCCTGAAAAACCAACGCTCTGTGCCGTTCCCAAGCTGGATGGGTAGGGCAGGGTGTACATGTTGAGTGCTATGGCAGGATATATTTGAAATGGACTGTGTTTTCCCATTGCAGGTTGCAAAGGATCGATTTATTCGTTTTTGTCTGCCGGCGTTCGGGTTTCCAACGTCCAAAGAATTTGAAGGAGTGTATGTGATGGCAAATGTACTGAGGCCCGCCCGCCTTACGTGGCTCCCGCTCGTTACTCTGTTCCCTTCCTTATCCATTCACTTTTCCCCGTTTTTTTTTCTCCTAGGACGGTTGTGCTATCATGCTATGCCCCTCTCTCTCCTTTCTTATTGTTTTCTTAGTTGAGGAATTTTCCCAACGTCGCTTCAAGCAACAGCAGTTGGCTGTAAAAAAAAAAGTTGTGTAAAATAACACCACGGATGAGTGGATTTTTTCGCTTAATCAGCTATTCATCACCCTGCTCGCATCAATCGTCAGATTCTCAGCTGACGTGTTAATTGGCCACACGCCACCTTCCTCACTCCCAGACACCCGCATTTTAGTCAGCCGGAGATTCGTTTCCATGCTCTCGTCTTCACTCGCCTCAGTTTTATTGAATAAACACTTCGTCTGTTCAGAATCTCCTGAATTGGCGTCGATTCCTCTCCTCATGTGGTCGTCGACAACTCGCGCCGGCAAATTAATTGCTTCATTCCACTTCTTAGTATTGTGTGCGTGTAAGATTGCATTCCCCTGATGTGACTCTAAGGTTTTCTCCGAATATCACTAAGGATTCTAACGCTGCGAAGCGATTGTATTGATTTGTTGTACGTAGAAGGAAGTCTCACTGGTCGATATGTTATTGCTCTGGAAACGCGGCTATCCATAGTGGCTAATCTCTCGGCACAGATTAATGCTTCCTTAAAGCGCCCTCGCCTCAGTGCTCTCCGACTACACGGCGAGGAAATTTCCACCACTCACTTCAAATCTTTTTTTTTCTGGATCCCTATCCTTTCCGGAGCCACCCACACGTCCCCAGTTGTCATGCTAATGCAGTTTCCATGCCATTTGCATAGCTTACTCCTCAAGAAGTGAAACGATTCCGAGTGAAGAACCATAATACTATTTCCGTACGGGAAAGTCCGAATGGCATCATTTGTGCGCGGATCGCCCGAATGGAATGGCAGCAGCACTTCAATAAATCTTCTTCACTATTTAGCAACGAGGACAATCGCCTGAATATTCATGGAAGGGCGAGTCGTCCCCACTCCAACACACACACACACACACACACACAGCACACCGCACCAATTACCAGGATCTGCTTTCCATTTCGCCGAGAATCCACAAAGAGAGGGAGGGCGGGAGCGAAAGAGATAGGCAGCAATACGAGGTCGTCGTGGAATAAAGTGAATGCCGTCTAAATGGGAAGCAGACGTTTTTTTATGTTGCTTCAGAACAAATCAATAGATGTCCTCATACATTTTCTCGTCATAATGTACATTAGTGGCCTTTTAGGATGCGTTCTGGGATGTTGTACCCATGCTGATATTATGTATTTCTGAGTTAACTGGCCATTTTGGGAATGCGGGTGGCAAGTCGCTCCGTAAGGTCGAACATGCATCATCCGCTTGAATGCAGCTATTATGGGCATACTTTGTTATGCTTTTACTTGTTGTTGCCGCCACAATGCCTCGAATTCAACACATCATGGGATTAGCTTTGTCTATGCGAAGTTATAGCATAGGATTTCGTGGATTTTCCTCCAGAAATCCTAGTCGTACCACCTAAGCATTCAATTTTTTCGCGTAGAAGTCAAATATCAGCAATAATGATGAACGATCAAAGGCTTCCCTTCAAGAGGAAAGCCTGGCACCGTTTCTGGTTCAGGATATCAACGGTCTCCAAGCCTACTCGACGCGCTGATTCCAGGATACATGCGAAATGCTCGGAAATGGTCACTGCATATTCGAGGGCGCAATAAACGACATCTTGTACCAGTAGACCCGTATTTATAGAGCTCATCTTATCATGTCAAAACCCACGCAGCAACTACAGCTTATTTATGATGAGGCACCAGCCATCTCCCACAGACGCAGAGAATCCCGTCCATTCTTGGCAGGAGGAGCCCTAAAGAATAGGGTTCCTGAGGATTTTGTAGTTTTTTTTACGTGCAATATTGTTCTTGACAGCTTACGCAGATTCTATGACTATAAAAATTTCAAAATCGATTTCTGTGGTGAGACTCTGACTTTGAGGGAGGGTGCATTTCCTGCACCTGTGTCGGACCTGCCTTAAAGTTCTTTCCCTGGAGTGACAGAATTTTCCACAGATTTTCATGAGCTTATACTCAACCTATGTCTGTCCAAACTTGCGCGTTGCCCTTCCTGTGGCTTCTTTTTTTTTCAGGATTCTGAGTGCTAATTCCCGGTCATGAGATAAACCTTCCGCTCTTCTTCGGTGTTCTTACGGGACTATAATCACAGTAACATATGACTGTAGCGTACTATATACGTGTCGATCGCGGAACGGTATCGGTCGGATACTTGATCTGGAGTGGGGGAGGCAGAAGTTGAGCCAACAGCGCGGCAGCAGCGGCGGCAGCAGGAGCCTGAGGCAAGTGAGTGAGCGAGGCTAACAGCGGGGCAAAGTGGCGATTTGGCAAAGTCATTATGCGAAACCCGACACCGCAAAGCGCTCCGTGCCCAACTAGGAGCCGGGCGACTGGTAGGGCCTCTCACGTTTTTGATTTTGCAAACGTTGCATAAAACTTTATTGAAGGATTTTCTGGATACCATGTGACTCAACTCGTGCTCATGCACTGCGTTTCCTTAATTGCCAGGTTGAAAACTGGCAATTCTAGCAATATCATTTGCTACCTTGCCAGTATTGATGATGCGATGAGTTTCTGACTTTCAACATGGTTTCTGTGCTTTTCCGTGGCGTATGCCTGCTGGATTTAGTATTGTGACGATGTTATTAGATTTCAGAAAATGTTCTAACTTTATCCGTGAGGACATTATTCTTCTTACGATGTTTTGAATAATTCTAATTCCGCTTTATTCGCTACGGGAGGCGCCTCTCTTTTATGTAACTGCGTCTTACTACTCCCAAAAGAGAATATTCTATGCATAAAACATGTACTTCTGCTCTCTTTCACCTCAGGTTTTTCCAAGAAACTTGGTATGCTTTCCTTATGTGCTTCCTTTTCTCCTCTCAATTTATGTCGAATCCATTCCAGAGCAGAAATTCGGAAATTTCCTGTTTTTGGCGTCAAGGCAGCTCAAGGTCGCTTAATCAAGGTGACATTTCGGTTAAAAAAAATTGAATCGATCTTCAAGAGTAGAACAACAAAATTTAGTCATGATGTTGATAATAAATTTCTCATTTCACCAAAAAAAAAACAGGAATTTTTAATAGCGGTTAGGATGCGCATTGCTATGCTCATCCACATTCTGTATGCAAGCCCTCCATCCAGGTTTCGTCTCCCAGTTACGGTCACTTTTCTTGTAGAACCTTTGGCAATGCACTGTGTAATTCAGTATTTCTGCACTTGTTCAACTTCAACGTTTTGTTCTTCACTATTTTTTTTCTCGCTTTTGTTTATTTTAACAGAACTCCTTTATCGTTCCTCCACTGACCTCTTGAGCTCCTCACTGATTTTGTTAGAAGTTCCAGATACAATACACCAATGGTGTTTATATCCGTTATGCGACGTCTCCCATATATTAGGCTCTGTACATGAGTATCCTAGCTTTTCCAGGATTTTACCCACAATTAAAATACGTAGCAAAATAACGCATCTGTAGCTTCCATTCTCTTCTACAGCAGTTTGTTTTCTCAAGTGCAGACGTACTATTCAACTTTTATTGCATTTTCATCGCTCTTATGAGCATTTTTTTTTCGCTTTTTATGTGCACTTTTTTCTTTGCGTCAGATTCTCATTCTCCTACCACTGCGGGGTAAAACCGTGAATCTTTCACGAAATTGGACTTCATATGGGTTAAAACATTATAATTTGAATGACTTGGATTGCTTTTCTGGAAAATATGTCGTTTATATCTCCATATAAAACCTTCCCAAGGCTAGGACCGCCAGAACAAACACGATTTTCTCTAAAATCTCTTCTACGGGCAAGTGCAAAAATTCTCCGACCAGGACCAGAAGTTTATCCAGGATTCTACAAAACTCAATGATGCGTTCACGTGAGAATGCACTCAGCGTTAACATTTCTCTATGAATTTCCTGCTCTTGTGGATGTGCACAATTGATTGCGCAAACTGGGAAACTTATCCATTAAACTCTGGTTAATGGATCTGACATTATGTGTTACAATTCCAAACGGTCACGCGAAGAAATTTGAACTTTTGTAGAATGAGGTAATCGCCTGTGCGTTAACGAATTAGTGCAATGCTAGTAACGTATCGAGTTTCTCTGCTTTTTGTTATCCATACAGCTGCAAGCGGATGAGCTTAAGTGCCTTCGCTCTTCATAAACACAACCAACATACAAGAGACAGTACTATCTCTCCTTAATCGTCTACCTAATCATTTTGCTTTCCTTCCCATTCATTTTGTTCTGGTTTACCTTTTCTTTTTTCTACCTTCTCGACAAACTATAATATGGAAGAGCAAATCCACTCTTCGCCACTAAAACCTTGAGCCTAGCTCCAAAAAAGTCGATGGAAGCACTCTTGAGAAAATACTCAACAAAATTAGGTTACCTTTCAGGAGAGCGTTCCACAAAAAAAATTGAAAGAGGAAATGAAATGGAGGGAAATTCTTGAGCCTGTACATGCCTCAAAAATCTTTAGGGAACTATAGATTTCACGTACTCAGTTCTCAGCTCATCTGGAAAATCCAACTTTTTGCCGCCATTCCTTGATAGGTATAGACCTGAAAATATTCAAATAATTGAAAAATAGTAAAAAGAAATAATAAAAAAATAATAAAAAATGAAATTAATCTCTACATGCCTTGTATCTACTGCTATCACTGCTTTCCAGGATTTATTTCGGAAATTTTGATACAAATTCATGAGACAAAATTAGACCGATGAGTCGTTCAGGCATACCTACATTACTATGTATTGCTAAATTATGAAGTTTCGATATCATTTTTCCAGCTTGAAGAGGTATTCCAGAATGCCCAACATGGTCAGATTAGTCCAATTTCCCCTACATGATTTACTCTGCTGAATGATCTTTTGCAAATATAAACTCTTCCTATAGACATGTTCCTAAATCTAAATAAGTTTTGGTAAGTTCAACAGGTTTTAATTAGATGGTAGGGGACTCTTGACGTTATAGATCTTCAGAGCTATAATTGATCATATTGGACAAGCCAGAATCCAAAATTCGGCGTGACTGCTACAACCGTTATGACTTTCCAACTTTTTTTTCCAATTTCCTTTCTTACCCAGGGAAAAAGTTCCGTTAACATTTTTCCACCAATTGGAGACAAATGTCAGAGCTAACCGAGGATTTTTGAGATAGATTGTGCTGGACGATAGGCTCTGATGCCTGAGTGTGTTCGCAGCGAACGAGCACTGCTTTCTTTGTGAAGAACTCCGTGCATCCAGCATTTCGCGGATGTCACATAAATTTGACTTCGACACACTCCACTGCTCGATGATACCAGCGGCTAGGTTCTCCGCATATGTTGTGGAATTGAACGACGAGTCGCGTCCGTCCCGGTCCCCACACGTCCGTCCGTTCCGTTCCGATTCCTCCTCCTCCACATCCTCCATGCTGCCATGTTACCTTGGATTCACTAGCCATCGATCCTCATGCGGACATGCACTTTACAACGTTGCTATTATTCCGTAATGAGCTTCCCCTCGTCCATATTCGCGTTCTCAGCACTCTGCCAAGCTATTCTACATACTTTTGCCAAAGTTTTCAAGTCTCCACCTAGGAAATCTGTCTCTATTAAGTGACTTTAGTCTCTGTTCTGATGCATGGTACATGCATTTTGGCTGTTCATGGGTGGGATTGTCCCATTATCCTCAACGATGTGGTATAATTAGGCAGATTATGTACTTTTCGGAAACGCATCTTCGCTGTGGCTGTCACGTGCTTAATGCGTTCGTGATCAGCATTTCAGGATTTGTTACGCAGCATCTCGTCGCTCAACTCTGCCTCCCTACCAACGTCATTTCCATACGCTCATGGTAGATTTCGCATGCGTCGTTGGTGTTATAGCAATGGCTGAGCAGCAATCTGCAGCGACTACGTCGAGTGCCACGTCCTGGGACAAGTAATTGTGCGCCGCCTTCCGGTCTCCGGAGCACCGCTGAAAATAGGAGCTCAACTTGTTTACACAATTTCCTCAATTCAATCTACCATTGGGGCCAGCCGGTAGTTATCGTTGTCCGCCGCTTCGTCATGTTTTCAAGTGTCTATGCGCCGAATTTCCACAGTTTTTCGTTTTATCCATATTGGGGGACATACGTGTGCTCGGAGGTACCCAGAAAACGTTGCCGACATGTGGAATGGCGTGCGATCTGAACATGCTCGGAAAACCTCTCCTGAAAACACTTCCGGATCAATAGCCTCCCTAGCCTCCTATTATCCAGACATTTTTCACATCTGAGTATGTGGCAGGATCCAATCCATGAAGTCCAATAGAGTTGAAATGTGTGGCTGCAGCAAATTCCACCATCTCGAGAAGACGAAAGCGGGCTTAGCCAACGATGTTTTGTCCACACCATCCAGGAACAAGCCCTACAGCTTCCGGCAAAATTAACCTGACTGAGATGTCGAGGATGTCTCTAGGATCCTACTTGAGATTGTGAGGAGTAGCAAGTACATCACAACTTGTCTGGTGCGATGTTCATAGTTAACAAAACTTTCAGTCGTCAGCTAGGAACACTCAACGCCGTGTGCTGAAAAAATAGCTCTGCTATCCACTTAATTTTTTCCAACGCACCTTCATGCCGGATTTGTTCCTTCCATTAAGATCCGCCCTTTGCCAACCCACATAAACTTCGGATTTTCTGGATAACAATAGTTTCTGTAGATGTGGTGCAGCTGAAGCTTTGTCGGACTACTTCCTTGTATCCAGGGACATCTGCACATGCTCAAAGCTCACCTCCCCCCTCAACGAACAATGTGCGTTCATTGAAAATACGTGTGGGCCGTCCACGTACACCCCATAACTAGCAGACTTCTCAAGCTGTTTATTACGTCCGAGTGAAAATCCTCCTCTTCGCCTCATTCGGTAGGCTGTAGCCACCATGTCGCGAATCGATTCCTCAACCGAACAAGTTAGCGATTCTACGCTTACCTACATCATTTCGAGTGAATTATATCGGAAAAACGATGAGAAATGCTTGACGTCATCACTGTCGCTATGCTTGTTGCAGACTGGAAAGCCGATTATTGTGGATAATAAATACGCTGTTGCTTGATGCGCTCGCATTTTGATCCAGTCACCTAACGGTGAGTGAATGCAGATTCGCCATGTGTTCTTCATATGCTAGGATCTCCCATAGCCTACACGGAGAATAGTTTTTTTTTCCTCCATTCAAATGAATCGTCAGCCATTCCAGATGCTCCAGCAACCAGTTCCTGAACTGCGCAGTTTCCAGTCGCTTTCCAAATATGCGGGAGGTCCGAGGTGGGTGGTCTTGGATGCGATAATCAGCCCATTATTTCCTCAACATGTCAGATAGCACTGGAGGTCTAGTTCAAGTCAGGGTACCATTTCAGTGCCATTCGTTTACGGATTCCGTGTCAAAGCAACATATAGAAATGTCATCCAAAAAAGATGCAGTTGTATTCTTCTTTTGAATCGGATTCTAATGTATTCGTTTTTTAATTGCTGAGCCGTCTCTGAATGGAGAATTTCCTTGAGACTAATATCTTCTCTCGAAAAAAAAAATAGATAAAAGATACCACTGGAAAATGGTCCTTGACGTTGAAAATTACTGACTTCTTTTTTCCTTTTCACAGCTTGTCTATATCCTATTTGTCCATAGGTCCGTTCTTGGGCGCCGTACATCAAATGTCGCCACGCGCCGCATGTCGCAGACAAAGAAACGATTCGACGATCTCGAGGTAGGATCCTAGGATCCCTGAATGTATTCGATTTCCTCAATCTGCCTTTCTTTGCCCGTAGCAAAACAAATTTCGCAATGAACAACATGAGTACACTTGCAGGCAATTGGATCAGCAAGCGGTTCAAAGGAAACTGTGTCAGAATTGGGCAAGGTGAGTGAGCCATTATCCAGGAATTTTTTAATGGATTCTCTTTTTTTCGACCACGATTTTTGCTGTAAGGTGTAGTAACGTTAGCAATCGCCGCTAACAACATACCCTGCTTTGCAGATCGATTATCTCTGAAATCTTTTTTTCATTTCCTCTGGCAATTTCGCGAATAAACGCATGCATATATGAATGTGCCACAGCCCCTAGAATGAATGATTACATCGGTGATGGTCATATTCGGACGTGTTGCTTTGAATCCAGCATTTCCTGAAAAATATTTTCAAGAGGGTGAAGAAATTCATAGATATCATAGATATCGATTTTCCCTGGAGCAGCGATTCTCACATGTCTGGGATGATGTAAATCTGCGATTTCTATGTCGTGAGAAATGCTCTGGTTCTTCAGCAGGGACCCTCCTTCGAGCCATCTGCTCAGCGATGGGACAAGCAGGTGGAATGGGGAGAAGAGGAACGAATCGAGGATTTGGATGACCTCCCTTATCCAGGGTGAGCGTTTTACTAACAGAAAATTGCTCGTAGATTCCAAGCACAGCAAAATATTTGGCATGAATTCACAGAAAGAAAAATATAGATATTTATTTTGACTGGATGGTCACCGCTGGTTTCAAAATCCACACCATTTTTCGTACTTCTGGAGAGTTTCCCGATTAGAATTTTCCTCAGTTTGTAAGAGAGACTTAATCTCGGTCCAATTCATGCTTAATTATAAGCCTCGACTGAAAAAAAAGCCTGCGTAAATGGAATGAAAGCAGGTGTTTCATTTGGGTATCCTAAGAAATTGCTCCACGATATCACTGTTTCCATTTATAGATACTTGCTGATGTGGATTATTTTACTTTGGAAATGAATAGAGATCTATGCAAATATATTTGATGCTAATAATCCTTGAGAGAAAAAAATTGGCGAAGTCCTGTTATCGCTCGTTCCTCCTCTCTGACAATTTGAACAATTTCCTGGATTTTTTTCAAAACCTTTTTCACTTTCCCATGGAATTTCACCGTTTTTGCTACTATTCCTATTACTGCATACTAACACATTGTTTGCTTGTGGAGTATGGAATCAAACTGCAATGATATGTTTTCAATACTTGTTGCCTTGGAAAAGCTGGGACGTAATTTTATGAAAATCTTCATTTTTCCGCCATTTCCCACGTACTGCGTGAGAGGAGGCGTTCTGCTGAAGCTGGCGAATCCATGAGGGGCTTTGTGCTGAAGCAGTTTGAGCGCTTGACAATAGATTCGCCGGAGTTTTCATATGTATCCGAGGTTCGTGGATTTAGATTCGCCGAACCAGCACTCCGATGTTTAAAGCAAACTCAACCGCCACGATCATGGTGTTTGACACTGGTGATGAGCCCGTGGTTCGATAGGGTAACAATGATCGTCATCCTTATCAACTGTATAACATTAGGTTTGTGAGGACATTTACTATGTTATTACCTTTGAGTTTTTTGAACAAACTTGTCACTCCTGATCCTGTAATTTTGCTGGATTATGCTCTTCCCACTTCCAGGAATGTATCGGCCGTGCGATGACGGTCCCGACTGCACGACATATCGCTGCAACATACTCGCCTTAATTGACCACGCTATATTCGCTTATTTTGCCGCTGAAATGGTGAGTTATAAAGTGCGAGTTCAGCCAAAATTACTGCACACGACATCATCCAATCATGCTTCACTATTCAGGTCATAAAAATGATTGCTCTCGGCTTC
>KN726942.1:0-22091 GCA_000816745.1 Ancylostoma duodenale
AAATCGAATAACTCAATCCATTTAATTACTTATTCAAGAGTGCATAGATCCGAAAAATTCGAATGTTCAGAAAAGAGAAGGACCTAAACGCCTCCTTATCATTCCTGAAGGATTGTATTACTCCCTCTTTTTCTGCTCCACCAATTTATTCTTTTGCCAAATTCCTTTGTATCTACGGGAACCTTCCTAGATTTGAGTGAATTAGGACAGATTTTATGGGAATTCTTAAAAAGAAACGAAAAATAATTAAAGAAACTTCTTAAAAAAGACAACACCTTTGCTTGTTTCCGACGCAAAAAAAAGTTAACTCCTCTTTAGGAGGTTAGTAGAGCTCTTCAAGTTCATTGCTACCGTTTGGTTGCTTGTTCTGTTTTTAATGTATCATGAGAGCATTGGAAAAATAAACAAGTCAATGAATGGATAACCAAATAAGTTAATTACTAAAATTAAGTAGTTTTTACCTAAATTTTCCTTGGAACAAATCTCGGAGGGAAATGTGGCCATCTTAATCAGCTCGTGACACACCCTCGAAATACCTTGTTCGCTTGTCTTTTCCTCGAAACGTTACCGTATTTCTGTACATCCTCCTACAATCCGCTAAAATTGATCATTGTAGGGCTGGTCCGGCAACGACTGCGCTGAGTCTTGGACACTGATCGCCATAAGTCTCGGAACGATCCCCTAAATCCCAGGTAAGAGTTATTGAATACGATGTTTTCTTGAATTTTTAGTCAGTGAGTTCGAAAGCAGTTACACAGGGAGGAATATGCATTGCTTAAATTTTTACTACAACACTACGAAATTTCCAGGAATTCATATCCAGACCTGTAGAACTGCTTTCTGCTTCCACACAAACGTTGTTTGGTTGTGCACCTAACTCTGAATGAAACCACCGAAATTTTGCTGTTTATTTATGTTCTCGTCCCGCCCACGGAGTAGCAAACACGGACTTCTCCTGGCATGAAATCTGTCTGAAGATTGCATGAAATCGGTGTTGATCACGTGGGCGGGGCGACGAGTGATCAGCGGTAATTGACTCGCTGTTGCAGGCGAGTGTGAGATGAAGCGCTAGTTGCCCCGCCCATCGTGTCTGCTAGCGTGTCGTCGTCGTCGTCATTATGGGCTTCAACGTGCCTCTTCTGAATCGAGACTCAGACGCCGTTCGAGCAGCCACCAAGCAATGGATCGATCAGCCGCAGAACCAGAAGAAGCTCGTGCTGGTGATCGTGTCCGTGGCGCTGTTGCTCGACAACATGCTCTACATGGTCATCGTGCCCATTATTCCCAAATATCTGCGAGACATTCACGCTTACGCAGTCGAATTCTATGGCTATCACAATGAGACGGAGCGACTGCCGAATGGCACGGTGATTGTGCGGGCCGTTGGCGCGAAGATAGACTACAAGGACGAGGACATCGAGCTCGGCTGGCTGTTCGCCTCAAAGGCTCTCATCCAGATATTCGTGAATCCCTTTTCTGGCTACATCATCGACAGAGTCGGCTATGAGATTCCTATGGTTATTGGGCTGGTCGTCATGTTCAGTTCTACTGCTATTTTCGCCCTCGGTCAGAGCTATGGAGTGCTATTTTTCGCCAGGTCACTGCAGGCGAGTAATTTCATCATTACTTTCCAATATTTTCTACCTCTGCTGTGAAAATAAGATGGCAGTGAGAATATACCTCCTCACTAGGAGTGTTTACCATTCATAGATATCCAGGATTTCCGCCACTTTTTATGAGTATTTGATGGAAGAGTGATATAAATCTTGCCCGTTAGCGTGCCTTGTGGTGGCGGTTTCGATTTTAGAGAGGGCTCAGCACATCCCCCTGGGACACATAGAACTCTATGCGCCCCCTGAAAAGATCCTTCTCCCGAAATGACTCCTGGAAAGTGCGCATAGGCATACTCCTCTTTTTCTGGAATCAGAATTTAGGACCTTAGCATGAGGGAGTAATTAAAGGCACAGAAGGAAGTCATCACTCACTAGGATTAGAGTATTGGGAACAAAACAATTACGTTGTGCTAATGGCAGTCGTTTTGCAGGGTTTTGGATCAGCGTTCGCGGATACCTCTGGCCTTGCGATGATCGCCGACCGATTCAGTGAAGAAGGAGAACGTTCGGCAGCGCTCGGAATCGCGCTGGCGTTCATCTCGTTCGGCTGCCTGGTGGCGCCGCCGTTCGGATCCGTACTGTACTCGCTCGCAGGCAAACCCGTCCCGTTCCTGATCCTCTCGTTCGTCTGTCTGGCTGATGCCCTCGCTGTGTTCATGGTGATCCAACCAGGTCGTCGAGGGCCGACCAACGCCGCCGGCGAGCGGGTCAAAGGCACGCCGATGTGGCGTCTGTTCATGGATCCGATGATAGCCGTCTGCTCGGGGGCGCTGATCATGGCCAACGTCTCGCTGGCGTTCCTCGAGCCGACGATCACCAACTGGATGGCCGAGAGCATGCCGGACACGCCCGTATGGCTGGTGGGGATGATCTGGTTGCCGGCGTTCTTCCCGCACGTCCTGGGTGTGTACGTGACCGTGCGCCTTCTGAAGGCCTTTCCCCAATCACACATGGGCCATCGCCGCTGTGGGGTTGGCCATGGAGGGCATCTCCTGCTTTCGCAGTGCCCTACACGACGTCGGTCATGCAGCTGATCATCCCGCTGAGCTTCGTCTGCTTCGGTATCGCCTTGATTGACACTTCGCTGTTGCCTATGCTCGGTCATCTGGTCGACACTAGACACGTGCCCGTTTATGGTTCTGTGTACGCAATTGCGGACATTTCCTACTCGCTAGCTTACGCTTTCGGTCCGATCATCGCCGGCTGGATCGTCGGCACGATGGGCTTCTTCGCACTTAACCTTTTCATCTTCCTCTCGAATGTTATCTACACACCCGTGATCTTCATACTCAAAAACGTGCACGAGTACGATTCGCTGGCGCCGAAGAACGGAGATGACGTCACTGAAAAACGACAACTATGGAGAAATTGAGAGCGCTAAGCCGACGACGGAAGCGACACCCGCACATGGATTCCACGGGATGGGCTACGGCACGAACGCGACCAACTACCAAGAGAGTTTCCCCCAGCCCGAGTATCCGGCCGGGTACGACCCGTTGAATCCTCAGTGGTAGACGCCGAGTCTGTGTTTTGTTGCATGTTTAGATTGATTTTCGTGTACTGTGGTTCAGATAAAAGTTTAGAGTCAAAAAAAGGTGCACAACTAAAGAGCGTGACATTAAAATGAAATATTCTGGAGTAAAAACCGTGTGGTTTAGAGCGAATGGAGACCGGATCACATTGCTGCTGTTGGTACGACGTGGGTTTTAGTCGCATTCCATAATATATTGTTCGTCAAAGATTAATTAGTGTAAAGTGGTGGCTCAGTTCTTCACGTACAAATGCTCTCAATCGAAGGGAAGAACCCCGTAGAGTGTCCAGGCCATTCCATTAAGGAGAGGTGTCCAGGCCCCGTCCCCGGGGAATTCGCTTTATCACTGTTTCGCCAGTCCTCCCCGTCTTCATCTAATTAAACACATCACCTCTCCTTTGCCAATGATTTTCCGCAGCCACAAATTGCCCTCGACCCTCTTCAATTTTTCCCCTGCCTTCACGTCACAACAGCGTCTGCGTCTTGATTTCGTGGAAAAGCAAGCACTACCTGAAATTGGCCTGAATTCGCTGGATTGTCGCCCCTAAGTGCATCGACTTTTGGTAATCCGCAACTTGAATATTAATCTGTTCCCTCTTTTCCATTGGTAATCGTCAGAGCCCCATGACGGTCACAACGCTGTTGAGTAGTTTACCTAAACTAAGGAATCTCGCTAGGTATTGCATTGCTGCTCACAACCTAACGGTGAGTGTTTTTGTTCAGCTCCAGCTGTTTCGAGCTGTCCGTAACTCACTTTTTTGAGCACCAATTTGCGCAGGCTCTTGCAAGGCGAAAAATGAATTTGTGGTTCCGAAATTAAAAGACTGCTTCATATAGAAATCCCTCATCCACTAATCCTCATTGCTATTTGAAGAGCACATTTGAATAAAGGATGGATTAACGTAACTTAATGAAAGAAAGCCCCGAACAACTTTGCTTAGGTCATTCTTCTTAGAAATCTCCGTAAGTCACGTATTGATTTTGTTCCTTGAAGTCTGGAAAAAATAATGTTGAGACTTCCTATGAAGACGTCAGCACTTTTTAATAATACTTTCAATACCCGCTGGCTTCATCAAACGTACTGCGCTTAACCTGAAAAGCTATGTACTTACGGTTATGTTCAACGTTCAAGCACTAGGGTTTCCTCATCGGGTTGTTTGAAAAAAAATATGCAACGCTTGCAACAATTTTATCCGAAATCAAGGCTCTCTGGGGCCATTTATACAAGGTCCATGCTTCATTCGCGCGTCGGACGCGCGCATCCATTTGTGGAGGATTTTCCATGAAGAACGGTGAACGCTGAGTGCACGTACATCCTGATTGACAAGGATCCTCCCCAGCGTCGTGCCCGCAAACACGTGCGTCAGAGCTGCGTTAGCGATGCGACTGCCCCTATCTTTCATCATATGTACGCGCGTCAAACACACGCATCTGATATAAATTCCCTTCTGTCGAATCAGAATTTCAGCCAAAGATGTAGTGGCCATTTCTATCTGCGACCATAGTCCATCAATATGATAGTCTTTCAAACTCTCATTTCCAGAACTCCATTGTCTAGGCACCGGAAAGTTTGGGTCAACAACTTTCGATCTAATTCTCCTAAAAAAACCTCATTTTGCTGAGATATGACAATCCTGAATAACACAAAAAGGTAGCTGTTAGATGTAGTATTGCATGGAGAATATGATCGATTGAGGAGGGGAGGTGTTCCCATCTGAGACCCGAAATCTTCTGCAGATTCATTTCTTAGAAATTTTGATGACCTTACGAGGGAAGGATGCTTGGGGGATCCGGTCATTCATAATGAGATAAAAATTATCAAATGCATTTTGTGACGCTGCTCTTGGATTCGTTTCAACTTTGTATTTGCTTGGGAGCTGTCTGTGAAGAGTTACGTGAAGCTACTCCATTTTACCCAAGCTGGCCAGAATCAGGCTCTGGAGATACATATATTCTGCTGGAAGAAATCTGCTACTTCTCCTGAAGCTATCTAAACTCCTGAAGCTATCTAAATTCCAGAGAGTTTCGAAGTTTCAATTAGCTTCATTTATTTGAACAGTATGAAATATGTAGGTCCCGAGCACACCTACATATAACAAGGATATCATATTGGGCCGCTTAGGACAAGCAGGAGCCGTCTCACGTAACTAGCTCTCCATAGAGAGTTCTGCAGCAGATAAAGAATACGGTGTTTACTTCAGAGTCATAAAATGAATATGAAAGTATACATTTCGTTACAAATTGTCGGACCTTCCTAGTATCCTTTCCAGGTTAGATAGAGAGATAAAAATTCCCTCGTTTCGGGAGTATAAGTCTGATAAATTAGGCCGAGTTCCAAAGCTGAGTTATGCAGGCAACATTCGTCACTAGGGTGTTAGATCCATGAAACTGCTCCACCAATAAATGAATAATGTGTTATTGAAAAATGAAAAATGGTTCTAAAACATCAACGGGTCCCAAGGTCATTTCTCTCATGGTTCTCCCCTGGCAATTCTGTTTCGGCAGCTCTGGAAGCTCCCGTTACAAGCAGCCCATCTGCGCTGTCCTGCACGATTTCACGCACAGTACCCGCCCCTCCTCTCCACTGCCGACTTCCCTCAAAAAGTCCTCCCTGTGGTGAAGGAAATACAAAAATTCTGTGATGACCACCCTATACGGCATATCAATACCACGGGCCTTGTTGGGTTCTTATCTCGTTATTATTTACGGAAGAAAGATGTTACCTTATACATATGATTTGCAGGTGAACGCTGCACAAACTGCCTTCATTACACTAACATGGAGTCTCATCCATCGAGTTTTTGCCCTGGGTCAGAAGTGCGAATGTAATGTGTTGCAGAACTTCTTGAACAGCCCAACATGTACCCTTACAACAGCAACAGTGCCACTCTGTTCTGAGAAAATAGAATGTATAAAAGGTCTCGAGCTTCTGCAGAGAGCTACACAGCTTCAAATGGCGCCTTAGTCAGTGGCATTCTAAATCGAAATCCTCGCCAGGATAATCTACACTTTCACTTCCTTATCTATTGTTTTTTTTGAGAGGAATTCCCAAAGGGCAATTTCTTACTGTGACCAGTCAGTCGTGCGTGATAAATGCACTAGGACTAATTTAGAGGGAAGATTTAGATTTGAGATTAATTAGGTTTTGCAGTTCAGAATAATTGAGCCCCTAAGCCCAGAGATTTTGAAAGTGGGCTCAGTAAACCACTTAGTAAAATGGTGTTTACCAGTATTTTGCTATTCTGTGAAATAAATAAGGGGAATGTAAGTAGTTGATTCCTTCTCTCTTTTCTGTTTTGTTGACTATACTGCATATCGGATGCTATATAAATAAAAAATGAACCCCGAGAACGAAGAGTGTTAGCCAAAAGCGAAGAAAATATTTGGGAATACAACTACAAGGGAAAATGATGATTTTGAAAATTTACAAGCTAGATAATCAAAGAATGCATTCTAGAAATTCGCAAAAGATTAGTGGATTAGTATGAATTTAAGCTGAGTGCTGTTCTCACATTGTTGTCCACCAAGCATCACAGTGACGAAGAATTCCTTTCTTTTTTCTTTTTTTTTTTTGAAAATTTCTCATATCGGTGGGATTAAGAACTATAACAACGCGAAAAACATGAAAATCGGTGTTTTTTTTCTGATTTTGTTATTCCAGATAAAGTTATCCAATTATTAGCTCGAAAAAAAAACCCTATGGAAAAAGCCAGAGAAAAATTTAGTCTTCAAATTAGTGAAGAAATTCGCTAGGGAAATGATACAACGAAGAGAGCACTTTAATTCTATACCCTTCCCCAATTCTCCACCCTGCTTGAACTACGTATTAGGTTGGTCCGAAAGTTTTCCACAAAATTTCATACTTTTTTCAAACAAACATCACTGTTCATTGGTGGAACCTTGTTAAATGTCATGCAAACTTTCATATGTGAGAAGTAGTGGAACATTCTACCACATTCTGTTGCCAAAGAATTATAATTTAAGATCAAGGGATTCCGTATCGAAAAATAAATTTTGATGCTAGGCTTTCAGACCATCCTAATGCAAAAGAATGAGAGTATAGCTAGCTTCCTTGGCTCATCATGTCGTAGCCTTTTTCATGAAGAGTTTCTGATAATGGCTTCAATACGCTTCGATAACAAGAACAGTAGTCATATTCATAGACACATATTTAGATGAGTGACGGTACAATATGGTAGAATAACAAAAATACAATAAATAAGGACACTTTGAATGAAAAACATTAAAAAAATCATTAAATTTTTTTTACTGGTGAAGTGCGATTTCGTTAAAGTTGACGTTGTGAGCAGAACTTTCTTTCCTTACTTAAAAAAAGTTACAAAGATCAGGTTCTTTTTGAAGTCCTCTCTATCCAAACGATTTTCAAAGGACTTTCGAGTGTTGATATAATTACAATAATTTCTTTAGGGCCGTCATTCGCTTACTACCTAGACTATCACTGCTCGCAACATTGTAGGCTGAAGTTTTCCTCTGTCTTGTTTAACATGGCCATTTTGAGCAATGAGGCTTTTGCCGAATAAAAACGTCATTTCAAACTTACGCTAACTACGTACTTATCTAACAGTGTACGACCATAGACGGCCAAAACTTATTCGTATTACGTACATATGTACGTAGGTTCCGTTAGCTAGAGACGATTTTTGCATGATTATTTTCGTAGAAAAATCTTTGTAGAAAGGCCGGTCACGATAAAATCGATGGAAGTCAGGCTCTGTCGCCTCCATTATTTAGATGCAGGACCCGCTCTATTCCATTTATTTTGATGACCATCCTAGCACCGTGCACTTCACAAAGCCGCAGCCATCGCGGCAAGAACCCGGTAATGACGGGGCAAAACAGCAGCTACCTTTTCTTTTGTCATACTGTAGGACGTGCAAAAATAAGGGATAACATTTCGAAGACAGATTTATAGGCAGAAAAATGGGAAATGTGTACTCCATTGCTACAAAAAGGTTAAAAACATGCAGCTACAACGATGCTGCTAGAGGTATGCATGTGCTTCATTTCCAGGGAGAAACTTCCAAATAGGGTTATACAGCAGACCTGCCCCTCAATCCTCACTTCCCTCTAAGGCAGTTTTAAATCTTGGAAAAAAGCGAACCTAATGCGCCAGTGAGGTAAATCTGTGTGAAAGGCTTTGCATAACCCTATAAAAGAAGCACCCTCCGAAGTTCTCGACATTCTTAAAGTGTCAACAATGATAAACACTGTCAGCGCATCAGAAATGTGAAAGAAACACAAATAACGGTGACTCAGCTTTGAACGAACTCGAATCATATTCAAAAACACAGCTGTCTTACATGTGATCGTGCTGTGACGATGCGCCACCTTACGCAGGCACGTGCATTGAGTGAGACAACCTTGTGACCGGGGCCAACGAACGACTTCATCCAAACTCAGAGAAAACAGCACCCCTGTGTCGGTAATTCTCGCATGTTTCATGCTACTTTGCTATTGGATATGAACCCTGAAATTCTTCAGAAGCTCAGACGCGTAGGTTTCTGTGGAGATGAAAGAAATAAAACCACGTTCGCTATCCCTGTCCCGAGAAATTCCAGCAAAAAATAGTTTCAAAAAAAAAGCAGCAAAAGTAGAAACAAAGTGCGGAAGCAGAACCTAGTGACAGCGTACTTTGAATATCTTTCCATCAAGTATATTAAAAAGCAGAATACCTCAGCGAAGATGAAGTCGTTGCCACACATGCTGGGATATAACCGTGGATAAGTACTTGAAATGTTCCACCAGAATCGGGATTGAACACCTGAACTTCTTCGCAGATTTTTACTTGCAAGCTGGGAACCTTTTGTGGCATAGGGAAGGACTCATAGTAAGATTTTTGAGTGTGGTTTTTCGATACCACAAAATGGACAGGTTCAGACTACAGTTTCCTTGTTAGGAATTGAAAGAACCAGCATTTGAAGTTTTTCTACAAAATGAAAAGTTTAGGCCGGTTAGCAGATGGTCTTAACGTAATTTTCTTGTTGTGAAATGAAATATGGTTCGCGCATAACTATATTGAAAGTAACCAACTAGGTCAACAGGGTCTATCGAACTTCGAACCACCCTGTCAGTGTCGAAATTGTGTTCATAGAGAGTGGTTCGGACCGATAACTCTCAGAAATTATAGTAGTGCCTAAAACTTTTACCCGGCTGTTTTTCTGTGGAAGGAAGATTGTTTCGTGCACCTGATCATCTCTGACGTGATCGCACAAGGCCCACATTATATCGCTGTTTCTTGGACCAGGGAACGAGGCTGCTCTAAAAACTGCTTCATTTCAACAACCACAACTGATCTACACCAGAGCCTCGTCATGAAACTCGGCTAGCTTCCAGTTTGCAGGGAACTCATATCGTTTACGCCCACGGCACTTTGCTCACCATAGAGCATGACCGTCTTCTCGATACATGTCACAGTGTGGCGTACTCTGCTGAGCCGTACCGGCTCCAACGTTTGGAGCTCCGTATAGACAGAGATCTCAGGTCTCATCTACACACTATTTACTATCCTGTTCTTCTAGAGAGGAAGTTTCCTTTTCGAAGCGAAATGGGTGAATTGGTTTACGTCCTAAGCTAAAGCTCTTGATCTAACTCTATCTTTACCTAAAAAGTGCAGTATCTCTCTTTCTATTCAAAGTAGGTAATCTCTACAAAGTGTTGATCCTTTTTGGAGAAGCAATTGAGCAAATGTCATACAGTAACTTATGTATGTCCACTCTAAATGCATCTTAACTGCTTCAAAGCGATTCGTTGTTACGGGTTCGCAAAAGGATTCCCGGAGCTGTTTAGCATCGGCTTTCTGAGAGCAAATTTATTGAGTTTGAAGAATGGAACTGTCAGCAATGGCAAGCTTGTGATGTGATATTTTGAATAACAGAACTTTCCCGAAAAGGAGGAAATTTAGCGATGCACCCTGCCAGTATGGGTTAGGAGGTCAGTATCCTCGAAAAAACGAAGTAATCGCTGCCTAACCTGGTTCTCAGGCATATTTTAGCGTCATTGGGTTTTGTTCAAAAGTATCAAATTATAACTATGATTCTGCAGAGGCGCTTGGCTGCTTGAAAATCACGACATTCAAATGTTCCAAGCCTTCTGTGAGAAGTTTTTGAAATGCATTAGCTCTTGCCTTTACACTGACAGGTTCACCAACATAAGCCATTTAGTGTGCTCTCGTGTGATCTTTCAGCACTGGAAGTTCATATTACATCTCTAAGGTTTCATTTGAGCTCCTTCAACAATTTTTCACATTGTCGAGACTCCTTCAAATTAGCTTACTTGATTATAGACTAAATTTTCGTCTGGGAGAAATTGAGATGAAAAAAAATCATCATTTAAGCGGATACATAGAGAAGCTGCCGAAACTATGTAATGTATTGTACAATAGGTTCATGCTAATGTTTTGCCAGATTTGTTTTGGAGTTCTGTAAAAAATTCTCAGATATACTCTGGCAACTACGTAGATACATAACTATCTGTTGTTAGGAAATCAAGATGTTGGCGGCAGTTAGGAACCATGACAAACCTGAGTACAGCATCCCCATTCTTTCCAGTTTCTGTGTGATGCTGTGTGGTGGGAACAAATGGCATGTAAATGCAATATGTATTTCTACCCAAATGTCAGATAACGTCTAACAGACGCAAAGGCGTCATTGTATGTAGTCTAACCCAGTTGTAATGTCTGACACCAAAAGCCAAAGGTTCTCAAAGCACTCGTCTCCTTGGACCACTGCACTAGACGATATCTGACAACACCTATGTACACATAAATTTAGACAAGTATTTTGCTAAATGCTGGATGCTGTTTACACTTTTGAGAACATTTCGAATTCCTTTTTCTCAAATCTGCGCCCCTTTTCCTGCTCAGCAATTTACAAATGAAGCTTGTTCGGCACTGTTTGATTATTTACCTTCACGATTATTTACCGAGAAGTGGCTATCACCATGCCGACCATGACTCCTCAGGTAAATAAGGAACTTTTCTGCAGAGAAACGAATTTCTTCAATGAATGCTACCTCCATTTTCTGTTGTTTTTTTCTATTTCCTTAGCTGAATCCTCTGCAATACTTTTCATCCAGATCTCCTAACTCGAAAACAATAGTGAACTGTTAGATAGTCTGATACATGCAAAGACAGTCTAGAGACAGGAACAAGCCATTTGAATGATCATTGTGCTTGCGCGATTCTGCCTGTGAATCATATGAAAGTTCAACAGTGACTTGCAAATCATTTATTTATTTGTTTATTTATTTATTTATTTAGTTATTTATTATTTATTTCAATACGCTGTTTATGACAGTCGTTAGAAAATGTTAGTGTAAGCAACTCTGAACAGACCACTAACATTGACAAGTACACAATACACAAGTGCAACCAAGCAGTTAGTTCTAACGAGGTTGAATAATCCACAGGTAAATTGTGGTCTTTTAAAACGTCAGAAGTTTCGAAGCAGCGCTTCTTCTAAATGAAGCAATCGTAGAGTTGGTTTTCACCGTTTTGCTCAGAGAGACATATATGGATCCTGCACAGGCTGTGAAACTTGTGAATCTACACCTTGTTTTATGTTTAGGATATGAAATCTTATACGAACTTCTAAAAAACTTATACGAACTTATAAGAACAATACCGCAGAATTTACAATAGGAAGAATTCTTCGGTTCTTACAACAAAATCGTCTAAATTTCACATGGCAATCCATAACTTTCCATAGTTTAATTTATCCGTAGTAGAATCCATAGTAGAGTCCGACGAAAAAAGATGAGAAATTCGGTGAAAGTAATCGTTGGATAATGTCAGTTCCCCAAGAAGCACAGTCTATAAGGAGTGTTGAGAAGTATGCTACAGCGGAGGCCACTTTGACCTATTCCTTGTTCCGCAAGCCAGTGCGTGAACGGATGCGTTGCGCTACAGTTTAGCACACATTTCAGACAACGTGATGCACATGATGCACCACGACCTTTCGTCCACATACGGTCACGTGATGCATACGTTGCAAATTTTATCAAAAAAAATTTTTTTGGTCACCTTTGTAAACGCACAGCTGGGCGAACGAGCTTAGCAAACGAATTTTCAATTCCTGCGTCTCCTAACATTACAGTCTTTAGCATAAACAAATCACGTTAAAATTTGCTCCGTGGGCTGAACGTTCTACGAATCCAACCTCACGTATGGTGCTAAACACCTTTGACTGGCTAATGTCCACAAAAATAGTGAAAGCCTCGATTGGCCGAGGCTGTTGAATTGTTGTGGTCGCTTCCAAGAATGCACAGGAGCCGTGATACGCCACTTCATCACAAACAATCTCCTATAGTCCGTATGGGAATTCATACCTTGTGAGGGGTTTGAAACCTACGAAGATTTCACCTTTCCATCTCCATATGTTATTTTACAAAAGAGACATTTAGCAATGCCTACCCAAGCCACCGGTGCCACCATTGGATCATTGCCTCGATCGCTACACGGAGTATGCGGAAGTTGTCGCCGAAGGTCAGAATCGAGACATTCGAAGCACTCTACGATCAGTAGAGGAATTCAGAAGGGTAGGCGTCACATACCAGCAGCGGCTGCAGTGTCTCGCTGAAAGTGAGAGCAACTGGGTGAGTGCAAAAAATCACCTGCCTCCTCTTCTCAAGAGTTCAACGTTTTTAGATAAACCAATTCTGGTTACCGGAGATGTACCTACGAATTCGCCTGCCACTACCTGTGAACACAAATCCAGCCTATATCTTTCCACAGCAGCACTTCAGAGATGAGGATGATTGGTTAAGGTGAAGTGGTTCGAAATCCGTGGGGTTCTTTTTTCACATCTATTATTATTTTCAGGTACACGGCTCTTCTAATCAGAGGAATGGTCGAGTACAAGAACAAGATCGACACGTTAGTACCGTTTTTTTTTTTGGAAAAAGTGTTGATGGCAACAAAAATCGTTCTTGAGATTTTGATACCAGAGAAATTCCCAGGAGCTCTCAGTCACAATGATGTACCTGGCTCCATGCAAAACTGTCGAAAAATCCTTTTCAAAGCACCAATTTTTGGAGAGCTCGTGGGTGGGACCGACGCGGGACGGCTGGATTTCCGCACCAAACATTTTCTCTGGTCAGACTTGGTCGGTCCTTCTATTCCAATAGATGTTGGATGATGAAGAATTCCCAGGAGTACGAATCACTCCAGAAGGTGCGCTCCCGAGGGTGCACTTTCAAAGGCAGCACCCACGGAAAATTTCGTACTCGAGATTATGCTGTAATCTAATTGTAAGGTGCGCTGGATACCGTCAAATTTCTGAAACTTGCCAAAACTATGGAAACACTGCTTTTTATAAACCTTCCATTCAGAGCCTCGACATAGGATGGTTTGAGTTGCGCGAATCCTGAGGTATCGACCGACCGGAAAAATCGATGATGCCTTTTTTTCGTCACTTCCTTTCTCGCGCAATCACTTATCTAAGTTGCATTGCGTCTTTTTCGGTAGAGACCAAATAAAGTAATCATTAGAGGAGGTGCACCAGCAAGCAGACAAACTACTGAAAAAGAAAGAAGTCTCAAACTGGTCCTAAAGATACGAAATCAGGTCAAATTCGAACTTTGCAAAAGAAATTACCCAGCAAACGAATAAACGGCGCTGTTTTCAGAAAGAGGAAGAAAATGGGAGGCAGAAAGTAGGATTTAGCCAACTTAAAGTAGAAATGAGAGAAAAAAGATGTTTTGAACGCCAAAAGAAGTTAGGAAAAAAGCAAATGGATTGGGAAACAGCTGATATCTGCGACATTTCGCGGCTCCAAAAAGTCATTCCAGCCATGGCTCAAGCGCGACAACTCGTACCACGGAAGGCTATATTGAAATGTTGAAATGAAGTTGTACTTATGATATCTCGAAGAACACAGGGTCTCTTACAAACACATCTCTTATAAACAAGAACACAGGCTCTACCGTCGCAGAATTATCGGGTTTATGCCTCAGATTCGAGAACACTTGAAATCTCAGACACGAAGATTATCGTGGGTGCTGCCTTTAGAAAGCCTACTTCTCCCGCTTTGTCCCGATCTTTGGCTCCGCCCACAAGCTCCTGAGAATTTGGACTCGAAAACGGATTGTTCAGCAGTTTTGCGCGAAATCACATACATCTTTGTGATCAAAAGCTCCTGGAGATCCTTTTCATGCAAAAATCTTGAGAACATTTATTTTGAGTTTGAACGGCGCTTTTTAAAAATCCTCATTTTTGAGCTACTTGTTTTTTATAGTCAAGATAAATTCGTATAGGCAGACCACCTCTACAGTGATAACGAATTTTTCAGTAAACAACTTGAACGAGAATTTTCCACAGGAAAAGTCAAAGTGAGGATGTGTATGAAGCAATACGACAACATTCTTTCGTGCTACAGGTAAACAAGATGTCCCCAAGAGTTTTTGAATTGTACGCAAGATCAATTTCTAGACAACCGGCTCTCGAAGAAGATATTCAACTGGTAAAAAAGAGAAATCATAACGGAAATGAGCACATACTTGTTATGTGCAAAAATCAGGTGAATCTTCAAACTCGTGATGGTAGTGGGTGTAACTCAAATCCAGTACTCAGGCTTTCGTTGTGCATACACGCACTGGAGGGCGTCTTCTATCGTGCGCTGATATACAATTCCAACTTCGCGAAGTAGTCCGGATGGCTGAAGCCAGGAAAGGTCTCGCCATACCTATTGGTGCTTCTGGTGCTGGTGATCGCGACACAGCAGCTCTGTTTTGGCGTAATCTTCAAGAAGGTTAGATATGACTGAGTTATGTTGTGTTAATTGATGCGGCTGCTGTATCACTGAGTTTGGTGCATATTGATTGCCAGTGGCCCGTCGCTGACGTTGTCCCGCTGTCGTTAGACCGTGTTTATACTTCGTCGCGGCGCGACTGTTCCGCACATGAAAGCTGTTCAAAAATGGCAGGTCCCGCAATGCAACGTCACAGATCCCTGTCGTTTACTGTTTATACTTTCTTTTTTTCGAAAACTACGCGATGAGCCAGATTCGCGTCACATTTCTTAGCGGAGGCGATGTTTTAGTCAACGTTATGAACAGTTTCAGCTTACAACCTTACTAACTTCCCTCCCCCTTGCGTCGCACGTGTTGCGACAGCGGCCACGACGCCATCGCCTCGCATTGAAGTATAAACCCAGCCATACGTCGTGAAACCAGTTTCGCCGCGATCGGAGTTGCTGAAATCGCTGTACTTGAGGATTATACAAGCAGCCTCCCTCACTCTTCACACAACTTTCTAGAAATTACATTCATCTCCTCGCACAAAATATGATACAATGCGAATTTTGTGTTAGGTGAGGCTTCACACTCGCATTCCTGAGTTCTCGTTTCAGTCGAAGTAAACTGCATCTCCCTAACTTGGGCTCAAGAGGCCATATTCGTTGTGTGTCTGGACGACGAAGATAGGAAATCAAGCCCAGCGCTGAACTGGTCCAATGCTCAAAATTACGAAGAAGACCTTGTATTACGAGGCAAGCACATTCTATCAGGCGGTGGCAGCCGTGCACATGGAGTAAACCGATGGTACGATGCTACTATACAGGTGTGCCATACAGGTTTCTCGAGTGCCTTAAGGTTTGACAATCATTTGTTGTCTAACATCCTTCCAGCTGGTGGTTGGTAGCAGTGGCACGAGTGGTTTGTGCATCGAACACTCCGCTGCAGAGGGGATTGTCATCATCAATATGGCCGAAAGTGCGTTGAGGTACGAGCGAGAGAATAGAAAACGAAATATGGTATGTGTTTCCATGCGTTTCTCAATGAATTTTCGTGAATTCTACTGGAATTCTATAAATGCAGATTTCTTGAAAGAGGGAAGTTGCAGATCAGTAGACCCGAACGGGAAATACGTGCGAAACCGCTCACATGGCATGTGGATGCAGAAGCAATACGATTACTGGAGAAACAAAAAGCTGCGCTAGACGAGTAAGGCTCTCTAATGTTTGCATTTTTTTCTGCTGCTGATGCAGTATTGAAACCCAGTAAGAATAAAAACTTTTTCTGCAGAACAGTCAAAAAGGAAAATTAGGGCACCATTAAGTACAAATACCAGCATATCAATTTCCTGTCAAAAGGAGAAATAGCTAAAGCTAGTGAAATAGCCGAGCTGCTATTTTTTTGAACCTATGATGCTATGTGTAATCCGTAACCCTAAAGGACTAATAACAGGAGTAAAGAAAGAAGGGATGAAGCGATGGGGGCTGAAGACGACGAAGACGAATTTTCTCAGCAGAACACTTTCTCCACTAAGGTGCTTCTATGAAATTTCTTGTTGACAAGTTCTTCAGAGCAAGAAAAGTACTTAGAATGAACTTGAGGATTTTCATTAATGAACAGTTACAAGACTTTGTCTAACCAGACATAATGGTTTGTGTTTGCAAAACAGTTTGAATGTAATTTTATGAGAGAGAACCTCACCTAACTCTTGTTCCAAAAGCCGCCGGAAACCGTAGGAATCATCGTGAGTGAACTCAATAAAATTTGGGATCAACCAGCCCAGAGCTTTCGAGCTCCAGATTTCAAATATTTGTTCGAGGATCGTATTATTGATGTCAGTAATAAGGGGATTTCAATTCTTTGAAAATGGTTCAAGGCGTGTTACGAGCGCAGTCGATTTGGAGAAGTTCGACCTGGAAAACAATTTTCTTCCGAAAAAACATTTCGGAGCTAGCTCTTTCTTCGGGGCCAAAGAAAACCATTGTTTCCTAGAATTCTTCGCAGATTCTCACAGATATTTGTAGTCGGAAGCTCGAGATTTTTCGGTTTGTCAGTTCAAAATTTAATTCGGTCCTCAACTTTCAATTCCGACGCTTTCCAGTAGCTTGTGGGATAACAGTAAGGAAGGCTATTTTACTGAGAAGCCGCTTTTTCTTATTAATTAATTTTTCTGTCAAGGTTAACGAACGAGCTGGACTTGGGTGTACTTATTTTCAACGATTTCGGTAGAGACTTCATAAAAGGAAACAAGTTCAGTCCTGATGGATTTGTTCAGCTAGCGCTTCAGTTGGCGCACTTCAAGTAAGCTAACATTTTTATACTTTGCTCAAGTTAGGAATAAGTGTTTACACTAATTCTATTAGGCCCATCCTCTTAACAATGTATTCAGGTTACACGGCTACCTCGTTTCGACCTACGAGTCAGCATCTCTCAGGCGGTATAGATCCGGTCGCGTAGACAATATCAGGGCGAATACAAAGGAAGCTCTCGAATGGGTTAAGGCAATGGCAAAAGACTCAACGAGAGTACGTTATTTGTGGTGACTCCTCAGCACACGTGAAATACTTGCTTGTTTCAGGAAACAAAGTTGACGCTTCTGAGAAAAGCTGCTGAAAAACAAGCCAAGGTTACACAAGAGGTATGTTAAGATTAAAGATACAGCTCCACCTCAGAATCGTTTTCCAAGTTTTTACATAAAAATCTTTAGAAGCTACTGATCATAAAGGTGTATGTGATTTCATGCAAAATTGTCGAAAAACCCGTGTTCGAGCCCCAAATTTTGAGGGGCTTGTGGGCGGAGCCAAGGCGGGACTATGGGGTTTGGCACCATGCGCTCCTTTGGTGGTCACACAAATGTACTTCGTACTTCGTATTTGTTAAGAAGTGAATGATGAGGAACTCTAGTTAGGCACATTTCCTCAGAGGATGCTCTCTCTAGAGTGCACTATTCAGACACATCACCTTCCTGACCTCGCACCCGTGCTGACTCCGCCCACATGTTCCCAATAAGTGATTCTGATTCTCAAAAACGAGGTCTTCGGCAGTTCTGCACGTGATCGTGTATACCACTATGATAAGCATCTCCCGGGGATTCTTCCCATATAAAAATCTCAGTACGGATTTTGAGGTGGGACTGTGCTTAGAACGAGCATAAAATCCACCTCTAATTTCAACTTACCAGGGAAGGATACTAGGGAGGGGGGGGGGGGGGGGGTTGTCCGACAACTCGTAACGAAGTCTAGATTGTGATATGCCCTCTGTGATGCTGATCTTAAACCCGTTTTCCTTTTTTTTTTGCTGCGGAGCTCTCTGCGTCGAGTTACGTGGCATGATTCCATCATGCCCAAAGCAACCAAGATTTGTCTTCATGGGTGCTAAACGGTCGCTGGAACATATATGGATCCATGGAATTTCCGGGAGCATTGATTAATTTCAAATAGATGACAAGTCTGGAGTAGTTTTCGCGCATATTTCTAGCTGTATATAACTTGAAAATCAGACTTTTCCGGTACAGACGAGCCGAAATTATACCACGTAACTTTTTACAGAGAGATAGGCAGAAGATAATGGAAAATTATTTGAGATCAGCATCAAAAATTGCACATGACAGCATACATTTCGTTATGAGATGTCAGACCCCCTCCCCCTAGTATCCTTCTCTAGTTAGGATTTGTCTAGATGAACATAATCAACGTTCACGACTACATATTTTATTCAGAAATACAAAGTCTAGCCACTTCATGAGAAGATACACCACCAATGAATACTGAGTCATTATTTTCATTTCAGAACGTTGCCGGCTTAGGCATCGATAACCATTTATGTGCCTTGTTTGTGCTGGCCAGACATTCAGTAGAAAACGGTGAAATACGGGTGCTGCCAGAAATCTTCCTCGATCCCATGTGGAATGAACTTATACGTTTCCCTTTATCAACAAGCCAGGTACCTCACTCCATTTCTTCATCTGTTTCGCATCCTGTAATTATTCGAACCAACTTTAGGTAACCACCTCAGTCGACATCCCTGACTGCTATCTGTGCTATGGTGCTGTTGTTCGCGATGGATACGGCTGCTCTTACAACCTCCAAAAAGATGCCATAATTTTTGCGCCTTCTGCTTTCAAGTCAAACCCACGAACTGACCTTAATGCTTTTAAAGATTCGATTAGAGCAGCTCTTCGTGAAATGAAAAGCTTGATAGTGAATTGATCTCTTGTCAGTTGCCTACTGGTTAGGAGGAGGAGGAGGAGCATAGGAGCAATAGAGAGTTCTAGTAATTTATTAATCCTAACAAATGTAGATCCTGTACATTCCTGTATGCCAAGTAACTAAATACGATAAAGTTATGTTTTATATTTGTTGCGAAAACAATTATGAGCAACACAACCTAAACGTTGTTGTAACGTGGCGCAGGATTATGCTAACAGAAAAGGGCGCACAAGGAAGAAATTTCAGTGTAATGTAATAGGATGTATGTGTATCGTCCACAATGGACAAAATGAAAGTTCACCCTGAGTGATGCTATTGCATCAGCGATTACCGGGACCGTTGCTGAGACAAGTACGGTTATCACAGCTTTGAGCTACAAAACCAAAAGTTATTTTCTAGTGGATGACAACTAGTAATAACATGTTAGTCATCATTCAAAAGTTCCATTCTAGAAAATTAGTGGTGTAATCATTTCCAGCGATATGTGAGATGTACAAAAAATTTATTCAGCCCATACATCGACTACGTGTGGACAACATGACTTTACACTGCTGTTTAGCCGGTGAGGGGCTGTTACCTGGCCGCTAGACGATGATAAGCCAGGCGCCGGCCGGTGCACAGTGTGCAATTTCGCAAATCTAGCCGCTCAAAATGTATTTTCCGACCTACCTTATCATGTCACGATTACTGCACCAAAATATTTGCCGATAGTCCGCGCATACCACACAAGTGGTTTTTCGGCGGCCGATCACCTGGTGGGGCCAGATTAGATAACGAAAAGATACCATTTCAATCTAACACCGCCTACGTGAAACAGATGAGTACTTCATGAGTTGTCTCTGTCGTCTGAATTTCCCATTTAGAATTCTTTTAATAGATCTTGGAACAAGCTTTCATATTTCCTAGTAATCACATCTCTCACGCATAGGGGATAGATCCAAACTTGTCTGAGAAATAAGTGATTAAGCGCTGATCACCTTGATTACCTTGACTCCCGTTGATCTTCGGATGTACCGAGCGGGCGCCAGCAATCCTTCCATTTGTCCCTCTCGTGAGCCAGAGTTGTCCAGTGGATTCTGCCCGTTCGAGAAACACGAAGAGCATTATACCTTTCCTTGAAGGACTTCGTGAAAAAGTCTGACCATCGGGTCGGTGGTCTTCCTGTCGTGCGCTTAACGTCCCGTGGAGTCCAGTCGCTGACGGCTCTTGTCCAACGGTGGTCGTTAAGACGCATCACGTGTCCGGTCCACCTGATCTTACTCAACTTGGCGTAAGCGGCAGCGTCCCTGATCTTCGACTGTTCACGAAGGGTGGAACTCCGTATTCCGGCCCTCACTTGCGTGAGGGATAAGGCATACTTCACAGCGACGCTGCCGCTGCGACCGTTCACCACCACAAGTTTACTCACAGTGGCTTCTATGCCAGCACGGTATTCCATGCAAACTGTGTGACAGGATATGAGAACTCGTAACATTTTCTACTCTCCATTCCCATTCATTTTCTTCACCGCGACGGTGTCGCTGTGAACTATGCCATGGGCCTGAGGCGGGTTATTCCTAGCATCACCCTCTCGATGGAGCGTTCGACGATGCTGACCGCATTCTCATCCTGCTTGCGTAACTCCCAGGTTTCCGAGGCTTACGTCAAATCAGGGAGAACCGTCGTATTGAAGAGGTGGGCACGGAGCCTGGTGTTCTTCCTCTTCTTCACTACGTCCTCGATGCTATTGTAAGCTCACCAAGCCGCTCGCTTCCTCCTGCCCAGCTCTGGAGCGAGGTCGTTCATCATGTTGACTTCCCGACCTAGATATACGTAGCTGGGGCATTCGGAGCATGGTCGTTCCATTGAGCGAGAATGGGACATCCGGGACCCATCCGTTCTTCATGAACATCGTCTTCGTCAGGTTCAGCTGGAGACCGATCTTTCCACACACGTCGTCGAAGTCGGCCAGCATCCGTTCCGCTTCGCCGATGGTTGGTGTTATAAGGACGATGTCGTCAGCGAAGCGAAGGTGGTTAAGTCACCGGCAATCAACTTGCACTCCCATGTAATCCCATTCCAGTCTTCGCATGACCTCTTCAAGAGTGGCGCTGAATAGTTTTGGCAACACGGTGTCGCCTTGTCGAACCCCTCTGTTGACGTCGATGGTGATATCGTCGTAGAATGGAGAAATCCTGGTCGTGAAGTTGCTGTAGAGCTCACGAAATATCTTGATGTACTGAGTAGGTATGCCCTGGTTGCCCAGGGCTTCCAGGACCGCTTCTGTCTCCACAGAGTCGAAGGCTTTCTTCAAATCGAGGAACGTGAGACAGAGGGGCATCTTATACTCTCGCGATACTTCATTGACCATGTGTATGTGATCGATCGTACGAACCCTACTTGCTCCACGGCTGTCATTCATCTAATGTCCTTTCGATCCTATTTAGAATCACCCGAGTGAAAAGCTTGTAGATGACGGACAACAGACAGATGGGGCGATAATTGCCGATATCCCGTGGGTCTCCCTTCTTGTACAGCAGCACGGTCCTGCTGGTCTTCCATTGGTTGGGTACCTTGCATTCCGACAGGTACCGCGTGAAAAGCCTAGCCAAGGTGGTGATAAGAACTGGCGGTAGGTTCTTCAGATGTTCCGGTCGAATCCTGTCGGGGCCCGGTGCTGTACGATTCTTCACCGACTTGATGGCATGTCGTACTTCGGAAGGGAGAACTGATGGGACAACACATCCAACCTCCCTGATAGATGATATTGGGGGAGATGGACGTGGCTATCGAAGAGATCCGAGTAGAAATCGTGGATGACCTTCTCCATTACCCGTCTTGATGAAGAAATTGTTCCGTCTGGGCGCCGGAGGGCGGTCATCTTGGTCTTACGATTGGCGAAGTCACGGCGGGCGTTGCGAATGCTTTTTCCTGCCTCTGCACCTTCGGCCAATACTGCTGCTCGTCTCTCTTTAAGGTCTTCTTTTATCGCTTCTCTGCACCGTTTTGCGAG
>KN726944.1:0-11984 GCA_000816745.1 Ancylostoma duodenale
TGGAATGAAAGCCCATAAATATTTTAAAATTCTCAAGAAGGTAACGAGAATTTCACGAGGCACAGTGCACAATGCAATAGTGATTGCATAGAAAGCAGGCTGAGGCCGTAATGAGAAACTGAAAATAGAAGATTATGCAGATGCAAAATGGGAGAAAGAAGCAAAGTGATTGACCGCATCTTCAGCGAAAATGAGGGGAGGAGGAGCCTTTAAAGGATTGCATCAGTGGAGTGGGAGGATCAAGCAAAACATCATTAAACTCTTGCGCTTAGCGAATCAAAACATTTTCTGCAGGCATTGAAGATTATCTGGTGCAAGAACCAAGAACCGTTTTTCTTTAGAAGCGATAGGACGCTTTTGAGGCTAAAAGAGTCGCATAGGATTCTTCATGTGAGAAAAAAAAAACAGGCAGAGAGTCCGAAAGATGAGAAGAGCAACTGGAAATTCATTAAGTTTCCTCATTTGAACTCCAGAATAGCCTCTAGACTTTCCAGCAAATGAATGGACGATGACAAAAACTCCGACACAAAATCTAATATAAGTGCAAGCGATGGAGCGAAATTATCAAATACTCGCACAAAGTCTGAAATTCCTGGAATTAAGATTCAGAGTCGTTGTATGGTCCGAAGGCACCACTACGAAAAAAATTCTTTTCCTTAGATGTGCTAGATTTGTAGGGTTACTGTTCCGTAGTAGTTCTGAAACTGATTCCGAAATTGGTCAGAAGCGGAGGCCACTTGCATTTTTTTTTTCGAGGCTGAGACCCTTTACTTCAAAATCATAAGTTTACCCAGCAAGGACAAGGAGCCGTATCCAGTACATCTGACCGTGGGAGAGAACTTGTGGGTATGTACCCATTTCCACTGGTTCTTATCCACTCTTCTATCCAATAGTATAACTCATCTATCCATCTGTTTCGTCGGCGCAAGAGCAGTGTCTGGGCCGAAGGCAACATGAAACGGAGATATGAATCATTATCTAGTGAAAATGAACCGTTTAAAGATAACCTGCACCGAAAGAGTGGATTCACTTATCCGCCAATATGCTCCCACTGAATAGCAGATTCTTTAGAACACGCTATCGTTCACGTAAGAGCGTGTTTATCCGACAGGATAAAATATATTGGATACGGATTCCAGGAACGGATTTTATCCGCCGTTATTTCTAGATGCCTCTTCTGGATGTTCCCACCTTGTCCCATGTTCTGATTCTTTCTCTACCTCCCAATTTCGATAAATTTTCTTTTATCGATGATATGATCACTACGCTCACAAGCACCAATTAATTACCGATTTTATTAGGTTAAAAATCAAAAACAACGGGAATAATATGTCTTAAGAATAAGTTTATTTATATCATACGATGGGGTGTTAGGAGAGTTACCAATGGTGAGAGTAAAGATAGGTTGTCTTTTTATAGGGAGCTAAAACCACGTAGGTAAGGTAAGGTAAAAAAGAGAAAGTTAAAAATTGCTTTTCTTTTAAGGTTTATGTAATTGCATTAGAAGGCGTTGCAAAGGATTCTGGAGAGCGACGATGTCATCACTTCATCGACATGAAGTGACAAATAAAGCTCACTAAGCTGGTTGAAGCCGGTATAAATAACACTAAAGGTGCTAAGTTCTTGCTGTTGACAAGTTATGCATAGAGTACAAGAAACCATGGAAACAAGAGGTACACTTACTATATTTTCCTAGAACAAGTCATATGGTGAGTTGTTGAAGCAGAATAACAAAAATAGGAGCTGCTCAATAAAAAATGGGGAACGCAACATCTAAATAAATGATTGAGGCACCAGACGACAGCATACATAGTAACGACACTCCCGGTCTCGTGTTAATGATGTCTGATGTTCCAAGGACAGATTCAGCAATTAATAAAGAAGTAGATAGTTACATTTGAATTCAACAGCGAAGAAGACCTCCTTATAAGGCGGACAACGAAAGCAGGAACTACTTCAAAGTAAGCATATGTCAAACACGAGACTTAAGATGCCCTAATTCCAATCCCACCCTTCCCGTCAACAATGTCGAAAGTTCACAGCTCGCAGTACGCAAAAACAACATTAATCAAACGAAGGCAATATAGGCAATATAGGAACTGCTGAAGGGAATAGTGCAAGGATCAAAAATGATAAAGAATCCTATGTAGTTCTAGTAGAGAGGAAATTGTCAAAACAAGGTTAGAAATAGTGTGTAACCATATTCAAATGATTTTTTTGAAGAATATGAGCGATCCTTAAATGATGCGGGCTTTTTTCTAGAAAAACAGGGATCTATTAGTGCTAAGGGGACCTGCGGAGGAAAACTGGGACCTCCGCCGGAAAAGTGACCTACGTACTGCATGAACTTCAAAACAAAAGTCATAGGAAGAATAAATTTAGATCTGAATTATTAATAGAAGAATTATGTGCATATGTATAGACAATAAGAAGGAATAAACAAAAAGCGATGATAAACTTCCTAGCTTCGTCATTAAATAATCCTGGAAAATCTGGCCTGCCGTTCGACAAAGATGTGGGCATTGAATGGCAAGTTCTACGTGTGTCCTTGCAATCAACCATTCATCCAGAAAATCCACCATTATCTATTGGATCAAAGGGGAAAAAAGGAGTGCGTCTAAGAAGTAAGTTGTTTCCCCTCCTAAGTGCAAAAACTACCAAGCTAGGCTTGAACACGTACTCACAACATAACTTAACTGAATAAGCATACCTTCGCAACTGAATAAGAGTGTGTGGTTGTTAATTCATGAGTGACGTTAAGAATGAAGTAGTGAGGTTGATTTCTAAGAGAATCAGATGTTGACGTTGAGGTAACAAAGTGGAGAACTATGAGTAATAAGTACATGGCTATAACATTAGAACAGGAGAGGAGATGATAACGTGCGTAGTGTTTAGGTGCATTAGTGTAAAAAGGAAAGAATGTCATGCGTAGATGAAGGGTATGAATGGGAAATTACAAGAAAGGTGCAAGGGAAGCTTAACATCGTCGTTGACGTCGTCTTGCACATGTTATAACTGATGTCTTACTCATACATGCTATATTCCATGTACAAATTCTTAAAAATTACTTATGGTACCATAGAAATGTCGAAGAAATGTATCAGATGCAAATCACCAGAACTCTCTCATCCCTGAGCGTAAGGAGTCAATGACACTTGTGGCAAATGAGCAAAAGTGGTGAAAGAAGCAGTAGAAGGCTTAGAGGTTCTACTTTATTGTTTATTCACTTATATGCATGTAATCAAGTCGTTTTGTCTAAGAAATATGTAAACAAAAGGTAGAATCAAAGCAAAATTGTACCTCTTGTAGCCAGACATTGCCAAAAACAAGGTTAAAAATGGTTAAAATTGTTATACCCGGGAATAATGAATCATTGGTTATGATTACCCATGGGTAGCAGCTGGGTATAGAAAAAATCACGTGCGGATAAACATTTTGATGGATACCAGATAAAGAGTAAATTTGGAAAAGTCAACAAGTTTAATATGGGTAGTCACAGTGATGCATCCGGAGCCAGAACTGGCGAATATCCCGGTAAGCACCTGTACATTTTACCCAAGAAATTTGTTTGTCGCAGCAGGTGGAGAAAAAGGATCTAAGCGACATTTACAGACCTTGATTTACATCCCGAGACCTTACCTAAACTGGTATGGCAATACAGAGCTTTCCAGAGAGTCTTAACTGATACCGTCACAAGACACATCCAGAATGGACAACTGCAGCAGCGAAGGAATGTAAAATCCAGACAAGACCGCAATAACGAGCTTCATGAATACATGTATGCGTCGCTATCCGGCAGTAATTTCCAGGAAGACAAATTTTTCCTCTGCAACGGAAAGTGCAAAGCCGTTTCGTTTTGCAAAGCCACGAGAAAAACTGCAGAATTCGAGGCTGCAGGCGAACCTGACAGCAGCAGCGGTACACGGCTGTTGCAGCCTGGTTGCAACCGCAGCGAGGTATGTGAGAGGTCACAGAGTACCGTGGGAATCTATAGCCTTCCAGATTCTTGTGCAAAGCGTATCCAGGAATAATGGAAGGGTTATGGAGAATGGGCGTACCAATGAAGGAAAAAAATGGCCTGACCGCTGGCACATGCCCGCCCGCTTATACCAATGGCTTCAAGGGACACCTAGACGAGAAATGGCCATAATCTTATGCGCCCAGCGGCGAAGAGGAAGGACACGTGAATAACGTGCTGCAAAGAACGACCATAGGGACCTGACGTTCCACAAAACCACTTCCGGGCGAGGAGGCGTTGGAATTGAAATTCTCCGATAAATTTTGCGGCGCTCACCACGAGGATTCACATATAATTACTGGGGTTTAGTGAAGTGCTGTACAATACTTATTTATTCATCTGGTTACACGGGGGTAAGGGTATATGCACAACAAATCAGGTATGTAGTAATAATTACTGGTATACAATGAATCCCATCAAAAAGATAAACCATGATTAAGACTAAGACATGCATTAAGTATGTACGTAGTCTACAAAACTTCACGTCTGCACTAGGCCTTTCTGAACGGGAGAAACGAAAAAAAAAGTGAAAAAACCTCACTTCAGAAACTTATTACCAATTGCCTTAAACTGTGAAATACGAGGAGGTAATTCATTTTTCTTTAATATTTGGGTGAGGTCTTTAACCGCTCTGTCGTTGAAAGACTGCTCGCTGTAATTGTGATTAATGTAGCTACTTTACATTAATTACGACTACATGCATGAGATTGCATGAGATTACTTCGCACATACTTTGTAAAAACGACGATAGGCCCGCAGATGTCACCATCGCCCACCATCTTTCTTAGAATCTGCTAATCGTAAGCATTGACTGGTATAAAATACTCAGAACCATCAAATGGCCTCCGCCGAGTTCTTTATGTTCTATCCATTGTATGTGCCTATTCATTGTGAACGTACTTAGGACACGGCTTCAGAATACAGAGACAGATCGTCTCGGGGCAACTGTTGTGGATGAAGGATAAAGGATAAAGTGGTCGGCGTTTATCAATCCCGTCACGAGGGATGCGCCACGCATTCGACTTCATCTCGATATCGTAGAGGCGTTGAATGCGTATGTGAACTATGCGGTAACTTGCGGGGGGCATCCGATGAACCAAGTCAGTGCTTCATCCTCCTAGACTCCTCTGGTACCAATTCTCCGACCCCGGAGGGATGACAGGCTTGGTTGGCCTCGGGCGGGATCGAACCATCAATCGTGTGCGTGCGCAGCTAGCCCTCTTACCACTGCGCCACACTGTTGTGGAGAATACATTTTATTTCAGTCCTGGATTCGAAGATGAAGAAAACAACGCAGTATAAAAAAGACCTCGAGTGGGAAAAGAACCATGAGGATCTGTAGAATGCTCTCAACTTTTGCCACTGCACGATGGAAAGAATATGAAGGGGCCGAGTGGTCTCCTTCGAACGAAGATATGTTTTGCTCCTGCAGATGGCGAACACCTGCAGGCACTCAGTGAACATCGGTGAAACGTCAGCTGTCCCCGAGGATGCGGAATTCCATACGTCATTTCCTGTTACACCACCAGTTTAACATAAGCGCTGTGAGTAGGAGGACGCTTGGCTGCAGGTGCGGAATGCGGGGTAGAACAATGGCCAGTGCAGCGCTAATCATTTCAGATTCAAATTGTGAGATTTCAACATAAGAATAAACTTCAGGTGACACAGTTCACCACGTCTACCTTCAAATGTACACCAAGATCTCTTTCTGAGCCTTTTCTTTCTGGAGAATTTGAGGCGCTCTTTACGATAGCTACCACAAGGAGTTGAAGAATGCCTTTTGTTGCAGTTGCCCGGTTGGTAGTAGTAGTTCGAAATCATCATGTTTGTGATTTCAACCGGATTTCGGGGTTTTTAGGGGTGTGTTGCTCTTATCTGGTGATGAAATCGAGTGAAACACCCGAGAAATCAGGGAAAACGCAATGCTGCCTTCCGTGCGCGGACGAGTTTTCCGGTATTCCGGCGGTGCCCTGTGCCCGCCGCTGGAATGAACGCCCTGCATGCGTTTAATTTCGTAAGCTGGCGCATCGAGCCCTCAGAAGCACTAGCGGACAGGGCGTGAGATGGCAGTTCGCCGTTCTCTGCAGGTAAGTGGTTATGGTGTGTGTTCGTTTCAGGTTTGTTATGTGCGCGGCGCCTATTCTATGGCTCGCACCTCATCTCCGATAAGAGGATTTCAACTCGTGCTGCCGTTACCGGTTCATTAGTAGAAGCAGGATAGTAGCATAGGCGAGTGAGTAAGAAGTGAGGCGTATGAATTCGAATAGGTACAGCGACATTGGTGGGGTTTATATACCCCAAGACGTGAGGTTCCAAAACAATCCAGAGTAGATCACAGCAGATTAGTAGTAGATCAAACATCCTAAATCACCTCAAACGAACAACAATCAATGTCCTAGGAACAGCTTTAAAGAAGAAATCGCAGTAGAAAACCAAGGAGAACCTCAGAGAACATCCAAGTAGCTTAAGGAGACCTATCCATAGCGCCAACACGAAACTATCAATCTCCCCTTGCACATGTATCGCATTTCATATCAAATGAGACCGCCCTCCCCCTCAATCTTTAGACCTAATAAGTCTCAGCTGCATACCAGAGCAATATGAATTTAATAGAGGATCCAGATGTTCGCTGGACTAAAGCTCACACTTCAGAGCTAGAGCTGTTGCTTGGAGACCCAGCAACAAGTCTAGCCGTTCAATTAGTGCGTTTTTTCGTCGCCGCATGTGCAGACCCACTAACGCCAATGCGATTGGTCTTCTTTATTCAACAAATCAGCAGGTGGTGGGACTGCAAGCAATAAAGAACGACCAATAAACGGTGGCTGTGAACGATTAAAAAAAGAGCAATAGGTGTCTAGTCTGGTTAACGAGCTGTTACCACTTACTTTACAATCAGCTGGTTTTGTGTAAACTCGGTCTAGCAAAACAAACAAAACAGAGGCGTTTACAAAGGGTGAAACAGTTGCCTGTTCCATAACTAGGAGGTCAAATACCGAGTGTGGGAAATGAGTACGAAATGAGTGCTGCCGACTTGTACGGCATGGACAAGTTTATCTTCTGAGGTTTTTGATGGAGAGCCAAACAGAGAGCGGCGGTATGACTCACCATGAGTCGAGATCATCCCTAGAGAAATGAGAGTTCAAGCGGGAGGAGCACGCACGATTCTGATTTGTATCCACTAGTCCTGTTGTAGCACCTATGAGTGTATTAAAATAAATGAATAAATAAAACTACTGGGTTACTGAATTCAGGTGAACTACTAAAACATGCATGAACTTAGGTTTCAAAGGATGGGGCTGATGCTGCACAATACATACAATGTTTTGGCATCCATATGTTGAGTTATTCTTTTTCCATATAAATGGTGATTGTGCGAAACGGGAGTAAAACTATTTTTTATACTTTTTTTTGTTGTTGTTGTTTTCGCAGTAGTTTATTGGCAAAAAGATCTCAAAGGTCAAATTAGGCCACATTCAACGTGCCGGCATCCTTTTTTTGAAAGGCAAGCCCAGAACGCAGTAAAACTGCAGATCTCTAAGAAAAAAAAAAGAATATTCTTTCATTTAGAAGATCACGAAATTTCTTAGTTCTGTAGTTCTCAGGCAGGTCATGCCTCTACAATCGACTTCTAGTAAGCCCCAATGATGAGTAAAAAGCAAGGATTCAATGCGCCCTTGCCATGGAGATATTGAAGCGAATCCCAAAGACTCAGCCGGCTAATGTGGCATCTGAGGTGAACGACGTGCCAGGTTACAACGGTGTCGGTCATTTGTACAGTGCGCACGGAATTGATATGTCGGGACCCACAAACTTCAAGGGACACGGACTCAAACGCACAGAACGCATCACATCATTGATTCAGCGGATTTCTCATGTAATTCGTGTCAATTCATCATGTGACATGAGCTTCATGTCCTTAAAAACCCCGTTATCGGGGAAAATCTCAAACGAGAAGATTCCAGGAGATAATGCCTGTAGAGCTACATAGTTGTAATGAAGGAAATTGCACAGAAAGGAAGAAAGGGCGGCGTGGAAAAATGTATGTGAGGTTCTACCATCCACAATTTTGAACATAAAAGATCTGAAGTACATGGATACATATCACGAACTCTTCTCCATCTTGTGGTTTTTCGATTGTACATTCTCCTGAGGGGCTGACCAGACGTTTCTTCAAGAACTTGAGACAGTGGGTAAACTCGTGGTAGTAAACACTTGGCTATGTGAAAAAGAACGACGGCGAGACGTTTGCGGAGGTTGCTGCTCAGTACACGTACATAGCATGGGAACTGTAGAATTCTGATCGGAAAACGATGGCGAATATGAGTACAACTAATGGCTATGTTGGGGTACATAGTTTGGACATTCCACTATCCAGTAAAAACGTATCCGCGGACACACACACATATGTGTACCTGATTACCTTACTGTAGGGTATCTTTATCCGATTGACATCCATTTGATGACAATCCAGCGGCTACCTCATCAACTCGCACCCTCAACACAGCGCATTCACACTAGGAAAATGAACACGCAGATTGATAAATTGCAATTCAATGGATGACAGAGTGGAAAAAGATTGGTGGGACGGATACATAACCGCAGTGTTTTCCCTCCCACCTTTAAATACATCGGATGTGAGCCCAGGAAAACAGGGTATGATCCAGCTTCATGTGGATAAGACCAGAATATAAGAAGCTTCTATTTTGCAAGCGTATCAGTGGCAGCTTATTGAATAAATCCTTGCACATTTGCTGCCTAGGAGACAAATTAAATTATAGCTAATGTAGCTCAGCTCAGGCTCAGCTCACTGACAACAGCGTTACTAATAAATCGACTTGAAGAACACATTTGAATTATAAAGAAGAAGATTAATCATGAATGAGAACTGTAATATTATGGAAAGTGAGGATGCGCAGACAATCAGAGCAACATGACAAAGATGATGCAGTGCCTGCCTATAGGGGGCCTTCACCACTGGATTCCACTTGACCTGTATAGTGCAAAACTGAGTAATTTTTCTAACTTTTATTCACAAGTTCTTCCGGGATCAAGTTGAAAGGCTAAAAGTGCAGAATTCACCATGAAAGCGGGTATGAATATTGTATAACAGCAGTGAACCCCACGCTTTTACTTATTGAGCAAGAGATTTCTTGGAAAACCATCAATGGCACGGAGGATTTTTCGTCCCCATCAGGTTCTAAGAAGTCAGACATCTCAAATATAACCCAAATAGGAATTATGAATGGGTTTCTTCTTCGCCATCACTGGGTCTTAGCCTGAAAAAAAAAACGACCAGAAGTTATAGCCGGAACTGAACTGACGTAAAAAAGTCGGCGGATTTTTTCTTCTCTTTATTAGTAGAATCACGAAATTTCGAGGAATAGTACAGCATTTTCGTAGTTTCAAAAATTTCCCAATATCTTTGCGTTAGTCTTACGTTAGATACATTTTAGACAAGAGTAAGTGGCCTTTTAAATGCGTCCGCACTAGTGCTGTGAATCGCAAGCAACCACAAATCCTGAATGCATAGAATACACCACGATCGATCCAGAAGCACGAACCACGGACGTCACGACAGCTATTTGTTGAAGACGCACTAAGAACCGTGAGAAAGCAGAACGTTGCCAAACGGCTAAGATGTCATGAATCCTGCGCTCATGGGAATTTCGAGGATAAGCGCTTTTTCGAGCTCGTCACAGGAGACCACAACGAACCAATGAAAAAAGAGACCTTTTGATAGGAGCGATCAAGCTCCACATATTGTAGAAGGAAAACACTGGAATCAGCTTCCAGGAAGTGCAACAAAAGCTGATAAGCGTGAAAAACGATGTACACAAAAGGATGCAACGGTCGCTCGGAGCAATTCCATAACATGAATGGAAGAAAGACTTCCTGGTTGGTGATTGAATGAGCGAGGAGACATGGCCGTTTGAAGGGCAAGCGCATATTTAGAGGGCCGAGCACCCTACTGGGATTCACTTCTTACTAGACTGCTTGGAAGATTTCTGGAATGGATCCGAACGTGAGAAAAGTTTCCTTAGGAGAAGCTGCCTTGGCATTCACTTGCTTCTTTTCGGAAGGATATTAGAGGACGTTAAACTGTGATGTTCAGACATTGTTTTGAATCTTTCGTTAGTTGCACCTTCCTCTGAAAAAAAAACTGAAATCTTTGCATCCGGGAAATCCCTTTATAAACTTCTGCAGATCGAGAAATAGATTTTAGATGTGCAGACCGATGTCACGGAAAATGTTGACCTAAGTATAAAAGCTAAAGCTAAAGGATTTACTAGTCTAAGATTACTACCCAAGCACTTCAAGTCCAACTGCCAATGAGGCAAGTTTCGAGAAAAAAAAAGAAACTTGAAAGGAGAAAAGAAAAGAAAATGAAAGAAAACAGCAAGGAAAAAGCTTTAAGGAGAACGCTCGTCACCGGAAGCACTGTGGTGTCCGCCCGCAGGGCTTCCCTCCCATGGTGTCAACAGAAAGAGCGCAATTAGTGATTTGACATCTGAGAAGAGCGCTCGTGACAACATGTACTGGCACGCCAACGTTCGATAGGATTTTCGGAAGGACAGACCGCTTCTACACTCTGAGTTTCTCTACTGGAACGGCCGCCTTCTAGAAGCAATCAATGGGTGAACAACGGCCAGAACAAGGAAACGTTCATAAATCGTAAGCGCTCATGCAGGCCCTGAGCATAAAACGGGCCGTCGAAATGCGACTTTCAAACTACATCCTGTTTGGTGTATGGCAAAAAGAAAAATTGCTAATTACTATGTTACCTATGTAGAAATTACTACTGCAACTGATGTCACGGTAGCGACAGGGCTTGCAGTGCAGTTTTTCACTCCTCAACAGTCTATGACGTGATTTACCCTCTCGCTTGACTAGGTATCTCATGTATTAGTCAAAAGTTAGGATGCATTCAAGGTGAAAGTAATTTGATAGCGTCACGAGACGCCTTATTTTATGAGATTGTGATGGCGTTTACGGTTACATTTGCTGCACGGTTCCTGCCAATTTTAGACGTCCTCTAGGACTCGAGGACATTCTTGTGACTCAAATCCCTGGAATTAGTGAGCGCTGCTGTACCCCGTGACGATATCAATGAACATTCCTAAGAAGCTTGCAAAAACCACGTTTCTACACAAAAAGCTAGGATGCCTTATCAAGCTATGGTTTCATTTTCTCTCCCCGGACCAACCTTTCGCGGAAAACTAGTCATCACTGGGTAAGTGCGGAGGTTTCAGCTTGCGCGATCATTGAAGAATTTTGGCAGTGGAATCCGGGCTAAAACCCAGACATGTCATGCTCAACCATCCAAGCACGCTATGTGAATTAGGAATTTTTTTTAGACGGAATTCCACTGATCTGCATGAAGTATGGAAATTCTGAACCATTAAATTATTTATTCAATAGAATAAAATTCACAGCGTGCCTTTAATGAGGCTAAAAGAGCAGAGCATAAAAGTAGCCCAAGAAAAAAGGGAAAAATAATGAAATAAAAACCGGATGGGCATTTTGTCGTTTCTAATCAATTTCACCTCATCAGTTTCATATTTCTGATAGCGAGACAAATATGATTCGTTCGAGATAACTTTGCAAAAAAATGCAATTGGAAAGGCAGGTCATGGAAATATTACCCGGGTGTATTATCCCAAATCTGCGTATATTTTTTTTATTTTTAGTATAGAGACAAAAGTTTTTCAACATGATTCTGAACATACAGGCACGCTGTATTCGTCAGCTAGAAGGACTTTGAATGAGTGAATGAAAATGAATGAATGAATGAATGAATGAATGAATGAATGAATGAATGAATGAATGAATGAATGAATGAATGAATGAATGAATGAATGAATGAATGAATGAATGAATGAATGAATGGAATAGGAATAGGGTGAATGAATGAATGAATGAATGAATGAATGAATGAATGAATGAATGAATGAATGAATGAATGAAT
>KN726945.1:0-11341 GCA_000816745.1 Ancylostoma duodenale
AATGATTCCTCATCGTTCCTACAGGATCGTGTTGCTCTTTTTCTTTTCCAAATATCCGAACCATAGACTTAATCGAAATCGAATTTTCGAATTTCGAATAAATTGGCAGCTACCTAACACATTGTTCGGTCCTTAAATTGGCAGCTACCTAACACATTGTTCGGTCCTAAGTATAGTGTGTACCATCATGACGGAAACGGAGCGTTTCCCACGCAACTGCGATTGGCCAATTGACTGAATGCACCAATCATAGTAGCCTGGTAACGCTCCATTTCCCCTCACGATGATATACAGACCTCAAAGACCTTAGACCACGCCGAACAGTTTTCCTCTTGCAACACATTTCCCCTATGCTTGTGCATGGCTATGTGTCACCACGAGCGCTATCCCTGCTAAATCTGTCTCTTGGGCATTTACATAGTTTTTTAGTGTTCAGGCTTGGGAGACGCTGAATAGTGCTGAAGATAAAAGCTGAATGGCCGAAAAAAAGTTAATAATAGCAGAAGGGCGAAAAGCATTTGCTCATAAAGTCAGCTGGGAATGACATTCCGTTCAGAACTAACAATAAGACGGATTTCAAAACCTCTATGCACTTCTGTTTCTTTCACGTTACATATGTACGTTCGGTTCGAAGGATTGCAGTGTGACCTGCCTACAGTGTAGAAGCACGTACATTAAATAATATGAAATGACAAGTAAAACAAGTGGTTTTATTTGTTTATTTATTTCATACACCGAGGAAAGGTGCACCGAAAGTTGAAAAAAGTGTCCAGAAAATGTGGAAAACGTCAACCAGAGGTAAAGGAACTCCAGGCCGTGGATGCATCATTGAGATTACCCAGTGCGAACTCGTTAACACCTTCAAATTTACCCATCATTAACACGGAATTATACACGTTTACCCCGGGTAATTTGAATGATGCATTCACGGCGGCAGGCCAAAACAGTGGAAAAGAAAAGTCAGAAGTGAAGCCTGACTAGATTCTTAGGGTGGTGACTTTTTCAAGCAAAGAAACCCTGGATCTTTTTCGAACAAGGCTTTCAAGTAGCGCTGAAGCAAGCTATAAGAACTGAAAAATTAATGTGTCCCTTCAGAGAGTAGTTCAACAAAAGCTCCCAAAAAACACCCATTAGATCAACTGTTACGCAATATTTCATGGAAGAAGCATTCGCGGGTGGATGGCTATCAGATCCTCTTTGCATCTGAAATATGGGCCATTTTTTGCAAGTGCTTTGCAGGAACTTGCTAATGGGGAGAAGTGACTCGGTGATGGATTGCAGCGTGAGCTCTGCTGCATGGTAACGTGCTGCATGGGAAGATTCTGGAGCGCTCGCAGTTCAGCGGGATTTCATCCCTAAAGAGCTTTCAACAAATATAAATAATATCATGAGGTACGCTGAACGAGCAGGAAAACAATTAGCTAAAAACCCAAGGGGAGGAAGCTCTCATGCCCGGATATCGGAAGTATTTTCTAACACTCAGCAGCTCTCCTTGAGTTTTCCAGGAAATCGCAGTTTTTACCCATGCTCTCTGCTCAGGATACCCAGGTTCTCACGCATGCTCCTTGCAATAGACAACATTCAAATCGCTTGCAGAGTGAACCCTGCGCACTGCGATTGCGAATGGCTCATGTCCTCGTCTTCATGTGTTCATTATTCACTTTGGAAATGGGGTCCATTCGTCCCACGAGAACGCGAATGACGTTTTCATACAGCGAACACTTGAGTGCGCCTGCAGCGATTTCGGGTGCAATGTAGGAGCGCTGGGCTAGGAAATAACCAGTTGATGGATTCATGAGCGTTCCTGGAAAACTTCAACCATTTTCGCACCTATTACGCTTGAAGAACTCATTCACTTCACCATACTGCCTGGATCACAGCCCTAAAAAGGATGTTCTGAAAACTATCTGACACAAATATCCAAGGAGTAACAAGATACCTAGATATATTCATGCAAGCAGACCTGCTGTTTTTGCCCCATAAATGAAAGAAGTTCCCTATGCATGGATAAGCTCAGAGGAAGTGCGATTTTCCTTCTTGCAGAGCTGCTGGTCTGCAGCGGTGGCCTTGCAGAGATGGAAATATACTGAGATAGAATTCATGAACGCATAACCAGGCAAAACCAGGTTAGCAAACCAACTTTCACCTCTTACTTCCCTTCACACTATATGTATACTCTATAAGGTAACTAATAACGCTAGCTACCGTTGGTTTACGTGGTTAACTTTTCATGAATCCTAATCCTGCATATCTCGATAAGGAAACTGTGTTACGTAAACTCCAGATTTTGTTAATAATTCGTCACGTAATCGAAAAAATTCAGTCGTTTGCGTTAATCCGTTAAAGACAGTGTCCCATCTCATTTGTGGGTTTCAGCCAGTAGCAGATTCTGGGTCTCCTCGACACGACGGCCTTTAAACATGTGACAGTTTCAAGACAAGGTCTGTAGCCCTGTCTTCCTGAACCAAACTGACGTGTGAAGCCGTTAGTTTCATCGGTGGGACACGCCAAGACTTGTTAGCCGACGTTGCAGCATAGCGGTCAGCTAGCACAAACGGACCGCCCCGCCCAAATGGTTTGCGAATTCAGCACTTTGAACCCTCTCAAAAACGGTTTTTGCTTCAATTCTGTGAGGATTGCTGTAGATTACTGGGATCAGCATGGCGAGATGGTCCAGGATGTGTTGACAAATCCAACCCTCAGAACAAGGTGAAACACTGCTATTAATTCGCTTGAAAAAAAAAAACTGCTCGTTTCAGATATCATTAGCATCGATCAGGAGGGAAAAGGACGAAATTCATAAACTAACCTTTTTTTGATCCACAAAAATAAATATTGAATGGGAATAAGAATATTGTGCAGTTGGTATTATTGTGGTTCTGGATTGTCTTCTTACACTATTGCTCATAAAAAACAAAGAATGGCTGAGATCAAGTGGATTTCAACGAATTTTTCTGCTCTTTTCTTTGATGTGTCAACGCATCACATTAGTGGTAAATTGGCCGGTAGCGTTGACGCGTAAAATTTCCGGGTCATAACGGTTAGCAATGGTCTCAACGTTGTGTAATTTTTCCATAGCATGATTGAGCAATTTGCAGAATAATGTTCTCTGGCCAGTAGATCCATTCTTGGGACGTCTCGGTCTTCTTTCCAAGAAAATCTGCACCTCTAGAGCTGTGAGGAAAGTGTGACTCACTCAAGTTCTGGAAATGAAAGCGATTTGTGCCTGACGCCTGCTGCTACAAATTGTCGCACGCGTCCGAGACGTGCCTGCTTTTCAAGTGCTCTACTGATGTTCGAACACACAGACAACCATCTAGATTTCATTCATCACTTTCATTATTCGATGGGAAACGGCGGAGCGAGATCGAGAGCGGCCACGACGCAGCGCGGCTCAGGAGGAGATCATCGCGGACCAGGAACAGATGAATACAACACCCATAAAGACGAAGATCAACACTGCAGCAGGGAAAACAAACACTGAGAGAACGATCCTCTACTAAAATATGGCTCAGAGATAGCGGATAGTTGTGTGTGTGTGAGTGTGAGTGGTGCGTAGCTGTTGTTCTGTGGGGGACGCGGTCGCTTGCAGAGCAGTTATCGTCGGCCGGCGGAGCTCAGCTTGTTCAGGTTCATTCCCAGCAGACCATTGATCAATTCAGCGTTCGATCTGAAATTTGTATGCAATTATTCTAAAGACAGGCTTCTAAATACAGATTTTTGCCCTTGCGTGCAGGAAGTACTAAAATCTTTCGTGTTGAAAGTCCGAATTTGAAGGTGGCATGGGATAAACACTGCCTTTTGGCTCACTTCCAACACCCAGAATAATTTGAATAAGCGTCACGTAAACCATGTGTTTTGCAGCAACACCGATTATATGGAATAACCACTTCTTCTGAGCTGTGGAGCATTGTACCTGGCACCAAGCTTTGCGATTGGTTTATTCACGCTGCCGACCAATCGCAAAGCTCGCCAAACGCTGCCCTTTTTACGTACAAAACTCCACAACATTTTCGGAATCGACAGTAGATGAAACTATTAAAAACTGCATGGAAGTATTTTTCCAAGCTACAGCGCTCGCTCAGCCGTTCCCTTACCCTGCTTTCACCATTAGCTATTGAATATTTACTCATTTAGTTTTCTCAATTGTTTACATGGTCGAAGAGTTTAGGGGAGAACGTAGCAGCGAGGTCAACCGAGGGTTAACATGCTAACTCCCCCCCCCCCCCAAACCTTACCCGTCATTAACACGGGCGTCCATGCTTTTACCTCGAGTAATCTCAATGAAGCATCCAGTCCAAGGACAGAAAAACGTTTATAGTCTATTCCAAAAGGGACGACAGTTGAGTATTTATCACTACTCGCATTTCTCGCCTGCCTCTCCCGTAACAGCACTCTTTCTCATGCCCTCTTTTTCTCTGTCATCTCTCCAGAGGCAGCATGCATCAACGAGATTGTCCAGAATAAACTTGTTACCACTACGCAACTTTACCCATCATCAGCACGGGCGTCAATACGTTTACCCTGGGTAATCTCAATGAAACACTCGCTACAACAGCTTAACCCTGGGAAATCTCAATGATGCATCCAGGCCCAGCTATCTCCCACTATGAAGAGGACCATAGCACTCCGAGTCACGAGGGATGGGCGCTGAGGACGTGGCGAGTAACGCGTGAACTTCTCTGCGCTGTGGGTGGCTTACCACTTGCTCCTTTAAAGGAGTCGTGTGAACGACTCGGGGGTTTATTCCCCGCTGCTTTCTATTCTTAGCCAACGCTAATCCCCATGTGAATTTGAATTTCAGAGTGCATGAACAATGAAATTCTTACGGTTTCTGAACTAATTTGTTTATCAGAACGCATCGTATGTTCTGTAATAATTAAATACTAGCTTTACCATACATCACATGGTAGATATTGAATGGCAGAGCTATTAGCGCTCATTCATACCCTTGGTTACCTAGTTTGTATTCCGTGAAACACCTTAAGGGCATCGAAATGAGGGAATAAGTAAATTTAATGTCAGGACTACATCGTGACGCAGAGTGGAGGAATTGGGAGGAATTGCATAAGAATACATGGTCATCTAATGCAAATATAGGAGAATTCAAAGTTGCAGCACTGTTTCAGTGAATTCCTGAGCCCTTTTTGGCTTCCTTGTGGCAGGAAAAGGACGCTTGATGCAGTTTTTCTGGATTTCTGGACCCTTCCCATGACATTAATTTCCATGATCATTTCCAGGATTTTCTAATAACCCTCTTAGTGAATTTTTGCACAGAAACAAGCATAAAATTTCTTACCGCTTGCCAACCGCCGACAGCTTGCCGAGGTCCATTCCAATGAGGCCATTTATCAACTCTGCATTACTCCTCTTTACAAACTGCGTGTCGTCGTACATCTGAAATTATGACTGGTCATTAGGGCCGCGATTCTGCTTATATGTCTACAAGAAAACCAGAACTGCTTCCGTTCGGGGAGGAGAACTTGTTCGGAAGTGGGTAACTGGCATCCTGAGGGCTGAGTAACTTATTAGGTGCACTCAAAAGCGAATTTTCTGTTTCAGTTCGTTGAATTGTCGTATGTTCGAAGAAGGAAGGGCAGTACGACCCTGAAGAAATATAAGGAAGGCTGTGAGGCTTTCCCTTTCTGAAATATTCAAAGACCTCAGCCGGTTTATAGAAAATTAGTCAAGTCAGTCCCTTCCATTCAACCCTAAGGTTACTATCAGGATTGGTTAAATGACAGATCCGCATGGCCCTTGTGTTCTCATGTTGACTACTGACTTGTATGTCACTACTCCATACCAACAACACGTCACTCAAACGCACTCAACTCAAAACCCAAAATGCTTTGCCCTGGAGGCTCTGAGTCATCCAAAAAGCGATCCTGTGAATGCACGTGCAGTATGCTCACATAGAATCAAACGAAAACCGATTTTTTTAGTAAATTTTACTAGTAGCTGAGGAACTGATTCGGACATGTAAATATTCGGAGAAGAAAAATTCAAATATTCGAAGGAAAGAAAGCCCTACAACCCTTTTCATTTCTCCTCCAGAGCATGCTGCCCTCGCTTTTTTTAGAACATTCGAACTTTCGACTTATTCGCGATCAAATATCCCAGTCATAAGCATTCTAGTATGTTATTCGGTCTTAAGCATACTCTCGAGGACCCACTGATGATGTTGTGGGAAACGACGTTTCCTGTGGACGTAGGCCAATCCGTCTACGTTTCCCAAAACCTGCCACATAATGATCCTTAATTGAAGTTCTGGTCTCTGAGCCTAGGTCAAAAAACAAGTTGTATTTCGTTCTAAGGAGATAGGTCGATGTCGTGGTCATATAAGGAAGTTGGGTCGTTGTTTTCAAAAATTTCTCCCCTCTTCAGCCACTAATTGTCCTATGAACTGCTCATCGATGCTTTTGAATGGCTACGGAGAACAGCAGAAGGGCATTCACAGCTCAGGCCGCAGTGGTTACCTACTGGACAAGTGCGAAATGCAGTAATTCAATATTCTCTATTTTCTTTTAATCTCTCTTTAGTTCAAAACCACTTTTCCCCACTCATTCACTCGTTTCTGTGCTCTGCTCTTTTCAGATAAATAGCAGCTTCACGTCACATTGAACTAGATAAATAAATGAACTAATTGAATAGTTTGAAAGCAAAATAAACGTATGAATGGGTTGACGATGTTCGAGCACTTTCCGAACTCCATCCAGTGATGTAGAAACGATAATGGTAAAAGTGATCCCCAAGTTTTGCCTCTGGATAAATCCTCTGTGCTTTTAGGTCGTTTTTTATCCTCCCCTAGAATTTTTCCCTCAGATACACAGATAGATTCAAAATCTAAGCCTCGACGTTATCCTGGGGCCGCATGCATTGAAGAGATAACCCAAACATTTTAATGTTTGACAAATTTACCCATCATTTACAATAGCATCAACGCGCTTATTCTGGGTAATTGGTGCAAACAGCCCCTGGCCCGGATGTATGACTAAGATAAGCCATGGTAGAAGGGTTAACGTATTCAAGTTATCGTTAACCCTTCTACCATGGCTTATCTTAAAGTTAACCCCTTACCTGGCACTTATTTACCTATACGTGACATTGTCTACACCCATTTCCTGTGAGTTTACCAATGAATATGAGATTACCCATCTTTCCAGTGATGCAACCGGGTTCACTGGTCTTTATGGAGATTCCAAACCCTCTGCCCATCCAGATTGGACGAATTATTTCTCAGCAATATATATGTAATATACATGTATATGACAGATATGTCCTGCTGCAATTACCACCATTTCTCCACAGAAAGACAGAGACTAGTCGTTCGGGAAAGAGCACCCCGTTCGAGGACAGAACTCGCCCATCATGGGAGTGCAGGTGGTAACCTTCCGAGAAGCGTTGATAGGTCCAGCCACTGGCCATGAGGTGTCATGGTACGATGACACATCACCACCATGCAAAAACGAGCACTTTAGCTAGCGTCCACCCACATTCCAGGGCAATTTCCCTAAAACCGGCGTTGATGGACCCGGCAGGCAGCAAAGACGCTTCCGACGCTCTCAAATCCTGCGCCTGGGGTTTTCCTTAAATCGCATGGCGCTAATGAGTATGCTAAATAGCGCCGGCTTTCGCTCTTTGCGCGGACGGGCCGGATAGAGAAGTGTTTTCTGATGAGAGCAAAACAATTCGTCGTTGCCGAAAGGGCCGCCGAGGTTGTTTACACTTACCGCCCCTGCACGTCGGCCATGCGCTACAACAAGCCTTACAAGGAATCACCAGACGAGAGCTGCACCGTGCAGGGAAAACCTACGGCGGGGAATGCGACGGGTTCTGAGAAGAAATTGTCCGCTGAGCCAGTGCCCTCTCAGGAAACGAGGAGGATACGCGTCGAAATAAATTTCCTGACCAAGGGAGTTATTTAATTGAAAGCGAATGACGACGAAGTGCGACTTTCTGTAGCTCCAATGATCGCTGGGCACTTAATGAGTTTCAGCCGCAATTTCATAGTTCCATAGTTCCATTAACCACAAAATTGTTGCCAACTCTCGAGCTACAAATCCGTAAAATAACACTGACTCCAAACAATTCCTTGTCCGGAAGAACGCCGTTATTTACTACTTCCGGAAGCTCAAATTCACTGAAAACAAGGCGTCATCCATTGTGCAGGGAGCAAAGAGAGTGAACAGATGCCGCTCATGTGCGACCGGCTCTCAGGATGCGTCTGGGTTTGTCTGCGATGAACCCGGGTCCGCCAACACGCTCCGGTCGTCTCCTGTCAGTTTGACGAATGGCCTAGAACAATGGGTCGAGTTGCAACGCTTCCTTTTTCTGGGAGGCGGAATTCCTGGCCATTGTTTATGCTGTCCAGGAGGTTTTGCGACGCGACTTTATTGGCCTAACGTTTCGTCGTGACCAATGCTCCTGCAAACAAGCAGTCTCTTGTGTCACATATGTTGCATCCATGAACTTTCCTGGGAAAATTCTATGCTTCCCGCTCATCCAGAACGGGTTTTTCGAGCAGAATTTCATATAACTTGCAGATATGAATGCAGAGGTCCTCATTCCAGTTTTCCAGCAGAATGGGTCGGCAAATTTTTCAAAATTACTCTAAAAATTTTCTTTTCCTGCTTTAAAGTTTCTGCTTCAGCTTTTTTTTCCTATTTTGCCTACGTTTTCAACAAAATTTTATGAATTAATTCCATGATTAATTTGAATGGCGAGTTTCTTGGCTGACTACCCCTTTTTTACCTCGCCCTGGAAGAAATTTATACTCCCCCCCCCCCCTAAGAAAAATTTCTGGGTCCGCGATTGCTATATTCTGCTACTTCTATCAGTTATTACTTAATCTGGATGCGTCATATGCATTGTTGGAAGGCTAATGGGAAGGTAGCAGCTGGACATAAACAACGTTCCGTATGAGTTCACGTGATGGGTCTCACGTAAAGGGTAAATTTGGGTACGTTAAGATATTTACCACTGTTATGTCAGTAATACATCCGGGCCCTTGTCTCCGCTTAGTGGGACAAAATTTTCGAACAAAGCATCCGCCTTTTTCTGGAAGACTCGTACGCTTGAAAAAAGAGCGGGTAGGTCACAACCTCTTCGGGAACATTCATGATTCCCAAACCAGCCTAATAGGGAACAATTGAGTTTTGAAAGAGGTGCACACGTGGAAACGATAGCCCAGTTTGCACGTGGGAAATCCAGTCCCATGACGATAGCCTATTCGGTTGGTCAATTTCCAGCAAAGCTCTAGACTTCGCTCTGTGGCTAGTGCGTGGGAAGACGTCAAGAATTCAGCAAATTTCTATTGAAGGAGGCAAACTCCTTTGAGTAAGCTGCGTAGTAGAGTTAGGAGGAATCTGTGGTGGAATCTCCTGGGGAAGTAGTGACCTATCCGGTCTTCTTAAGTGGATAGGTTATACATTGTCCGAGGGACTCGTCTGATACAGCGATAGGAAATAATTGTGAAAGTAAGAGAATATACCACCTTTTACTCGAGTAACTCGTCCATTCTGGATGGGTGGGAAGCATAGAACCTCCACGGGGACTCTCATGGATCCCGGCAATGGAGCAATAACAAGGTACCAGACAATCATTCGCTCTTTGCGTTTTTGAAGGACTTGTTCCCCGATAAGAGACCTTTCCGGAGCGTGAGAATTGCGTTTTATTCCAATGGTCATATTTCATTTTTTCATGGTAAACACATACCCAACGCAGCACTTCCGCCTAGGTACTATGACCTTTCACACTCTTGGATTTTTCGAGTACAACGTATGAAAAGTGACATATTTGACGAATTTCTCTCCCCTGGGCCCCAGCCACGACCAAACACGGTTGCCAGGAGCTGAAGAGACAGGTAAGAAGCCGAGGGCAGGTACCTAAGTGCACTATTCACTTCCACGCATTCGAATTGTGCCGCATCGGCTCAGCTTCCACCTACGTGGAGACGTCCTTTAGGTGTTATGCGGTCGAAGACCCTCGCAGTGCGTGCGCAAAGTTCTAGAGCTAGCTGTCAGAAGCAGAGCACAGAAGTGCAACGTTGATGCAAACCATTACTTTACCGCTTTTTTTCGGTGCTTGTGACACATCTCTCTCGGACAGCTGCTTTTTTTCTGGAAGTTTCCATTACTACATCGCTGGTGAGAATGTCCGGAAATCCTCTTCAGCTCCTGGCAACCGTGTTTGGTCGTGGCTGGGGCCCAGGGGAGAGAAATTCGTCAAATATGTCACTTTGCAGCTGCTGATTTCCTTAACACGCGGATTCGCGCAAAAAGTGACCGAGACGATGCCTGTGGCCTGCATCATCATCCCTCTACTGTGACACTCCGGGGAGAGGGGGGGAGGGGGGGGGGGGGGGTCGAGAAATCATGAGTGGTATGGGACTCTCGACTGCAGCACTAGAACCAAAGTAGGATCCCCAAAGTTGCCTTTTGCCTGGATATTGGCAACGAAATATTAGGTTGTCGGAAAAGTTTCCTGCCACTTTTGAGCTGTCTTTTCAAATTTATTGCTCTTCTTCAACACAACTAATAATCATACGAAATAGGCGGCATTATTATTGACAGGAACTCCGGCGGTAGCAATGGGGTTCATTGGCAGCATCTGCGAGTGAATGATTCCATTTTAATTCCACCAAAAGCTGAACATACTCTTTTGTCGATAGAGTTCTCGTTTTGCCACTAGAACCCCAGCTTACCAGCAACCAAGCCACCCGCTCTTTATCGTGTGACTTACTTAGGAAGCCCATTTCTCGTCACTAGCAACCAAGTTATCGAGCAGAGCGAAAGTCTGTCGAAAAGTCAAAAAGTTTAGGCACATGTCTCTCAACACTTGAGGCTGTGGCAGCTCAGATCAGGGTCAATACATGGGTCGTGTCTCTTTGTCTCTCTCAAGCGATGTAGATGAACAGCTATTGTATTATGATAGCATTGAAGTTCCTTCACTAGCTCACGGGCATCACGCCGTGGATTCTCTTCAAAGAGCTCCAGAAGGCGCTCTCCAACCACCGTGGAAAGTCGACCAAACCCTAGCGTACCTCAAGCCGAGATCGCCGTCTTCAAACATGGAGGGCCAAACTTTTATAGTGCAGTGAGAGCCAGTGGAAGGACCTATCTTATGATATATATTTTTTGCCACGTCGCCTTCGTTACCGTTTTTTATGAGTTCTCAAAGCAGGAGCCCTCCAACATGCTTCTAGTCAATGACGATTTTTTCGGCCATAACCGTGACGGAATGCGAAGAGAAATTTGGTACGAAAAGGCTATTGCCCAGCCTTCATACCCGTTTTGGATAGAAAGTTTCTGAACAACTGCAGAAAGATTGGCGAGAAGAGGAA
>KN726945.1:11441-32470 GCA_000816745.1 Ancylostoma duodenale
GAAAGTTCCTGAACAACTGCAAAAAGATTGGCGAGAAGAGGAAGAGAGTGGCGGGAAACTTTTCCGACAACCTAATAATAGGTTTTAATCAGTATTGATATAATATTGCGCACAAAACGGGAGCTAAACACAACAACTTGCTTTTTTTTCTCATTTTTATTTTGTCTTAAAAAAGGGAAGCCAAATTTTCAACTTGATGGATTTGCATCGGGGCCTATAGCAAAAATTTTCCCTTTTCTCAATCCACTCATGAGTTCGAAAGTGATGAAAAACTGGATTCCGAAGTCAATTCTGGAAGTGCCCCAACTGTGGAGGGCCTCGAGCTAACTACTTTTCGTTTTTCCTCAGAAAATTCAGCTGCATGTATATGATGTCGAGGTGTTTTTGCCCTTATTGGTCCTTTAAACTCTTCAGGTAATCCGTTTTTGCTGTTATTTCGTTCCAAACTTCTTACACTTTGGACCTCTTTGGGTTACCCGCTTCCGGACTTACACGCTTCCGCTCTTTTTCCTGGCGCTACACTTGCGTCGAGAACGTTTCCCGGGAAGGTCACATGCTTTGTGCTCATCCAGAGTAGGCAAGTTTGAGTAAAGTGTGCTAAAATTTCGCTCTTCCCCTCATTTCTACATACTTGTTACCGTTAGGTAAAGTGAGCAACAACACGAAATATATCTGTTTCCGCCTAGAAAACTCGCAAACTTAGAAGGGAGCACTCACGGAAAGTTTTGCATTTGTGCCCATGAACATTCTTGGAATGAAAGGTAATGGTAAAGGTGAAGAAATGATACATGTTTTGCTGGAGAAACTCGTCCTTTCTAAAATCTTAGCTTCCAGGGAACTTTGACGAGTACGAGCACTGAAGTAAATCGTTCACCATATAATCGGTTGCTAGAGGATCACAAAAGTGAACGGGACCCCAAGAATTACCACCTAACTGTGCAGACATTGGCGTTGACGGTAATGTCAATGTGGATTCCTGGTGTTCATGTGCGCCACCTGACAGTTCATGTGCGCCAGCTGACACAGGCTCGATCAGTCGCACCTGCGTGGCGGGACCCACAGGCGTCAAGGGGCTCCCAATCAGGCGCATGGAGAACAGCAGCTCGTTTTAGTGCAATGCTCGTTTGTTTCTCGCTAATTCGTCATCAGATGTGAGTTCTACTTCCCTTAAAACCCCGGGAAATGGGGAATCTGAGACGCGAAGGCTTCCATGAGTGCTGAGGCGTGCACCATTGAGATTACTCAGGGTAAACATGTTGACCGCCGTGTCAAAGATGGGCAAATTTGTGCTGTGTTCTCACGTTTACCCTGGGTGATCTCAATCATGTATCCACACTCTGCCTTTGCGAGGTTGGGTAAGCGAGAGGCATCTCGTAAAAATTCATTAGTTGCGCTGCAGATGATGCGCCAGAAATTTCCGGGCTTACAGCTTTTCAAAGATTAACACAGTAACTGGATTATGTTAAAGGGCTCACGCAGATTTTAGCGCTCTAAATTCCCACGACGATTTGTTTTTGCTATTTATGCCGCTCCTAAACTTTTTGCACTTTGTACCCCTCTTAGCTCCTAACTTCCGGTTCTCGCAATACACTTTCTCTCATCCTTTTCCCAACACCACAGCTATACTACCGCTCATTCTTACCGCAAGTGACCCAGAAAGTCGCGATTTTCAAGCAAAAGCTCTGCCACTGCAGATCTATGTAGAAACGTATTAGATTGTGGTGCAGTCACGAGCAAACATCGGGCTTCGTCAGCTTCGATGTCATCGGACCGATTTGATTTTCTCGCGTCTGTTGAAGCGTGATTTCTTCGCCAGTGAAGAGGTCTCCTCAGCATGAACGCATGACGCTGTGAACGCGTCTGACGCGAAAACGAGACGCACTTTATATCCAGAAAGGGTACGAGTTAGCATTAAAGTTTCTCGCATTAATAACTTCAGCGCTGCGATCCATTTCTTTTTGTTCTCGTTTTTGTCGACAAGAGTTGAGGACATTTTGATGTCCTCGGCGAAGTTGTCAGCGGCAGCAAAGTCTCTGCGGATTCGGGAAAACCTTGATAAAGCCACAGCGAAAAAGCCGCTCTATTCTATTCGATTTAATCCCCCAATTCTGACTTCAAATTATTCATAGAGGCTGTGCAAGCTCTAAAAAGCACTAAGGCGCTCTGTAGAACTGGAGCATGCCGAGGCTGAAATCCTACTTTGCAAGCTAGGCCATATTTGGCCTACAAGACTTGTGCTGAAGAACAAAGTGTTCACGAAACCCCAAACTCACAGACTAACCAGGCCTAACGCAACCTCAGAGAATTGTTTAGGCTCAAATATGTCCAGAGAGATGGGAATAATGTTTACGCGAGGTTGGATAGCACCATAAATCTGCCAGGTTAAACATGGGTGTCTTGGATATTCCGGATTCCAACCTCTCGTTCCGTATGACAACATTCATTTTCTGGCTTACATATGGGACAAACGCGTACGTCTTCCGCTTGTCTGAATTGAAGGAGAAGCTGAAGAGATGGAGAACGCGTCCAGCGCACACAGAACGAATGCTAGCGCTTGCTGCGTTCGCAAGTTTTACTCTAAGAGACTTTTGTTCCTTTTCTATCAAGTCACAGCTATAGCTACCCTTTTTTACAAAATTTTGCTATGTAGTTTTTTACTTTACTATTACTAACTTTTACGACTACTATTTATCTGTACTTCATTATTATTTTAACGGTTATTTTTCATTACCATGTTACATGGCTACAAGAAATAGTCCACAATCCTACTGCTTGCCGATTCAAAGCACACGCTTCACGCTAAAGATTCTAGCGCAAGTTCACCCCAGGCACTACTTCTACAAGGTTTCTGGGACAGGTCCTGCTCCTGCTACCGTTATTTACTTCAAAGAGGGCGCAGAAGGGGGAGGGGAGACGGCAAAACTATGGTAACACCGTACAAGTCTGCTTCTGCGATTTATTTCGGGTTGCTGCCTTTTCTTCGAAATTCTGCTTGTTTACGTACTATCTTTAGTCGCTTTCGTCACTTGCAGTGCTTACATATAGTAAAGAAATTTTCTAACACAGCGATTCGAAGGAACAAGGAGTCGGCAATAAATTCTGATGAAGTCTGTGATGAGAAATTCTATGCAATCTACAGTGAACCTCAGAAAAATTGGAGATTTTAATGATTTTGGCTCTCAAAATTCCCAGATTTCATTCACTGGATCGTTCAGCTCTCTCCGTTTTCGAGACAATGCCTTTATCAAAACTTCACAGTGTTGCAAATCCGTTGATTTTCTCTTCAATGTTGTTGAATGGAACTTCATTTGGCTAGGAGTAAGTTCGACGATATGGCTAGCGTGCCATCGTCAACGAAATTATCAAACGTCTCAGCGTCTGTGTGGGAGCAGATGGATGATATTTCATAATTAAATGCTTGTTTCTGTTTATTGTTCAATGAATAACAAAAATAGCATGTCGTTGTTTCACAAGAAGTTGAAATTCGTTTTAGGTGACTGCATATTTCTGTTATCATAATTATGGACCACCCTGAAGATAGCAAGGAACAGATGAACTCACAACCGATGCAGTGGTTCCTTTTTCACTGCATGCCCTTCAGTACACACGAGATTTTTTGCCAGGAACAGCACTTGTTGCAATGGAATGATTCATGAGGAAATTGCGCAGAATATGAGAAAATTAAGCGTACGTTTTTTGCCAGAATTTTCAATTCGCCAATGTAATGAGGATGTTGCACGCTTGTTGTCGGAAATGGAACAAATATGCTAGTGGGTGCATTTCTGAATGGACTACATCACGCTACCGTTTGAACGAAAAACAGAAGACCTCGAAAACAGGGAATCATTCGTTTCTAGTCATCAGAATTTGACAAGAGCTAGGAAAAAGGATAGTTTCCGGAGTTCTGGAGGGAGGTGAGACAAGTACTCATATTCATGAACGTTCCCCGCAAAAATGGTCACCTACCTATTCCACTAAAATGGACAAGTTCCCCAGATAAAAATGGGTATACTCTATTGGAGCGACTCACCCCAGTCACCTTGAAAGGATGGCAGGAGAACTCACGTTTAGATCGAGAATATCGCTTAGATCGCTCAAGGCCTCTCTGGGCGTGTGGGAAGCTTAGAACGTTCCCGGGGAAGTTCATGAATACGAGCACAAAAGACCATACAGGTTCTCATTAACCAGCGAATTTACCCACTCACCCCTTATCGAAACCTGATTCCGGAATATCCAAAAAGGCCATATTTAACCTGGGAGATTTATCGTGCTATCAAATCTCACGTAAACATTGTTCCCCTCTCTGGATGTACTCGAACCAAAGTAGATTTCCATAGATTGGGTTAAGCTTAGTTAGGTTGTGAATTTAAGGTACTCGTGGATACTTTCTTAAGCAGCACAAAATCTTGTAGGCCAAATTTGGCCGTTCTTGAAAGGCAGGAATAATCTATGGTAAGGAGGTCAGCTAAGAGGCCAAAGGGTTTCGTAGAGTCTGTCGTTCCCACTGCCGAACGAACTCAACCAGTCCACACTATGTTAGGGCCGAAACATCTCTAAGAGGGACTAACCTGTGGAGCACGGTAGACCAACGGGTTTGCGGAAGCGACAGCGACGGCGGCGACGATCAGGGCCAGAATGACGGCGAAGAAGCTGCGCATCTCGTGGCTATTCAACAAGTGACGACGAAGAATGACGGCCGACGCCGCCTATGCTCCTCCCACGACCGCAGCTGGCCACGCCCCTTCCGAGGACGAACGCATGTGTGTATGTGTGTGTGTGTGCGAAAAATACGTGTAGGGTCCGGGAAAACTAATCGCCGAAGAGGTGGTGGTGGAGCCTAGACGGTGATTTTCAAGATGCAACGTTTCCGGCTGAAGACACCCATTTTTATTCTGACTGGAGAAAACTAGGAAGAAATCCTGGATTGACATCGCACTCGAGGGTTTTTCTTCATTTACTTAGTCTCTGCACACAATGCCCTGGAAATAGGAAACAGAAACACATAGAACAGCCAAACGCAGAGGCCATTAAACATCCAAATATCTATAGCTAGCTGTGTTATTGTTGCATTTTCAGCAGATGCAGCTCCAGTGAAGTAGCAGTTACTTTCTCAGGGGTAAATCAGCGGTTAATGGACAAATTTGCATTGCCAAATGGCATTAGAAAGAAGCGAAAGAGATCGAGTGCGTACCCCGTGCAGAAATAAATCTAGAAATCTTCTCTTCATGGCCAGGATAATCTCCCTTTTCCAGCTGATACGCCACATCCCGGCCAAACCTTCTTTTCAGCTGTTCGTGGACGTACCGGGGAAAACTGTGACCTACTCGCACTTCTAAAGTTGAAGTTAACGAGTTACTTCTGGAGTTACGGGGAGGGGGGGGGGGTAGCGGCTATGTTAGAGTGACTTGTCTCAGTCAGTGATTACAAGTGATTACAATAGTAAGATATTGCTCGAGAAACTCGTACACTCTGGGTGTTTCGGTAAAGTTAATGCTTACGGGCATACGAATCCGTAAAAATCTACCTCGTTACTGTTCAACACGGGTTTAATTACCCAAGCCTTGAGATCTAGTTTACGGCGGTTATGCCTTCGCTTTGAATTGGACCTTTGTTCTGTGAAGACTTCTATTGTACTCCACTTCAGGTTAATTCTGGACTAGCAATCTCAGTTCCTGGGCTTGGTCAGTGGAACACTCGGATTCTCATACCTTCGGCGGATGTGCAAGAGGTGAGATTACGGCTCGAGACCTTAACTGAGTCTTGAAGATCTGCACCTATCGCCAGCCAACGCAGTATTGCAAACGTTGTCATAGGGCAAATCAAAGAAATACAAAAGCAATCAGCAGCCTGCTAAATAGTGACGTGAATAACACTTTAAAGGCAAAAAAGAAACCCGCAATTTGGAATGAACAGGTGTTCGGAAGCCGAGCAATTTCTTATTCTTCGACGACTATCCACCACTCTTATAAAATGACATTCTCTTGCAAGATCCGAAAAAACCTCATCATTACTATCATAACAGGCTCTGCAAGATTTTATGGGATCCAAATATTCCCACTTGTGGAACGCAAAGGCAAATAAGCTTTACTCGGCTATTCCTATGAAGATGTAGTACCTGACGTATTTTAGAGACTGGGGTAGAACATCCTGGGCTGGGATTCGTGAATCCGTAACTGCGCAAACCTGTGGGTGTTTAAATTAGTGCTACTAGTTATCCTATACACTATGCAGTGCTAGGAGACGAAGAACGTTGGTTTTTTCGCTTGGTTACGCGTTCATGGATCCTATTCTTGTCTCCGTCGATTCCATCAACCTTGTGAGATTTCATTCACGTTCAATGTTACCAAAAATCCTGGTAATGCAAGTAAAGCACTGATTCTGGAGCCGCATGCATCACTGAGATCACCTAAGGTATAGGTGAGAACACCGCCCAAACTTGCTTATCGTTAACTAGACCGCCAACATGTTTACCTTGGGTAATCTGAATGATGCTCTAGATCCTGCAGCTACAGTTAGTTACCGAATGAAAAACACAAATTACACAAAAAATTACAAAGCCTGTATGGTGTCATCAGTTCCCTCAGTTCAACGACCATAGAGTAAAAGAGGATAAAACCACAGAGTATTCACACCAAAGCCGCCTTGTTTTGCCATCGACTGAGAAGAACGGCAGTTTTTGCGTCTGTGGACAAAGGCCCAGCTTCTGTTTATTCCCTGCAGCAGCACACACCCAACGGCTTCTTTGTTTGTTCGTACATTTTTTACTGCTATCAGCATTGACATAAACAACATCCAAAGATTAGCTACCTGTGTTGTTACTGCATTGATTTTATCCTTCAACTTTAACATTACTGACATGGTTCAAGCAACCACAGAATAATAAGAGTACAGAAAGAAGTCTTCTTCTTACTAAAGGGCTTGATATTGAAGTATTCAGCAGTAATCCGCCACTGTTTTCTTAATCTCTGGTTCGTTTGAACACAATCAACACACCTAATGCAGGTGTGCCCTAGTGTGGATCACCAGCCATTTGGAATCACCTGCTCGGCCTGTTTCGCTTCACAGCTACAGTGCACAAATTTGAACTCAGCACTTACACCCGTCTTCATAGTATCAGGGATTACTGTAGCACAACGCGTCAGCCACGCGCTCTCATCCCTTTTTTGGGGTTTGTTTTGCCCCGAGTCTAACACCTAATTCCATTTCGAAACCACTCTCCTCGGCGTTCGATACCGTACTTCAGGCTCTCTTGGGAGCTGGACGAGTTGGCTCGACAACGTCGTGAAAGGACAAACAGACGCAGGAGAAATGGAACGGATTTATTGCAATGTGTTTCGGTTGCTGTACACAGTGTAAGAATGCTCTGTTTTGCATGTGGGACGGCGAACGGGAGCATGAAGCAGCAGAATTTCGAAGTAGATGCTGAGCTAGACGATCGAAATGCACTTGGCAAAGGCACGGAGGCTAGAAGTCGCCACTGCGTGGGCATGGATGGTCTTGTGCAATGCGCGAGCGAGCGAGCGAGCGAGCGAGGCGAGCGACGCGATACAACGCAGCTCTAGCGGGCGAAATGCTACGAGAACACACGACGGGCGGGATGGAGGGAGATTTGGGGACGAACGAACGAACGCGAATTATGCCTAAGGAATCAATAAAGCACTGAGCACTATTCGAGGGTATACAACGAACGACAAGACACACACACTCTATCACAAAAAAGCGACAAACGCTCCTATTCAACACCTACAAGCCGAACACTAGCGATGAGCACACAGTTTGCACGCGAAATTCGGACGGACGGACGGACGGACGGACGCAGCAGTTCACAGCGGACGGGCTCGCTGGTTCCGGTACTTCTCCAACCGACTCTGCAGGTGCTTGTTCGTCTCCTTCTGCTCGTCCAACGCATTTTCCTTGTCACGCAGCTGGAAAAGACAATTTAAGTCGTGGACGATGAAAATCTAAAAATTAAAATTCTCGAAAGTTGAGCATTCATGGGAATAGAGAAATGGGGATGGATTTCATTCATCTGAAAAAATTCCTATGGAGAAATTAACTATCAAATAGAAAAATTGTATGTATTTCCAGAAGTTCCTTTATGCGCTAATAATCAAGAAAATAGCTGTCGCCTGAGCATAAGGTGGGTTCACAGAGAACAGTAATTAATTGAACTTATCTAAGAGAATGGTAGTTAATTGAACTTATCTACGCATGCGCCTAGTAGTACCACGATACCATGTGAACAGGAAAAAAACTTTTTGAAAAAAAATTCTAGAAATACAAAAGATCCGTGATTTTAGTGTTACAACAACTAAACTACAAAATGAAGAAAACAAAGTGTAGTATACAATTAGACAAGTTATTAAAGAGTACAAACCGAGTGATACAGTAAAAACTCCGAAAGATTCAGGTATGAGTCAAGATAGTTATAGCGACACAATCCGATTCCAGTCATAAGCAACTTTAATGAAAATTCAGAAGAACTTGGAGAAGAGCCCCTGAAGCGTAGGAAAACCCATTGAACCAATTGATTGCGACTGTGTACTGTTATCTTATAGTATTTCTAATACTAAATTTTCTAACACTCGCGCGAAAAACACGTGCAGAAGCCGGAAAAATGTTTGCTCCAAATTTTTTGAGATCAAACGACTAACACGCTGTATCTCCTGTTGTTATTCAGCGTCTTTCAGTATTTTCGAAAGAAACCCATCTGTGTACACCTGAAATCCCAAGCGCCTCGCTATGTTTTCTACTTCATGCTTGTACGTTTTATGCTGACGCTTTCTCTGCACAAATCAATGATTAGAAACCAACTCAAGCATCAAATCATACTCTACTGACTGTTTTAGATCATGATAGAAAGTGTGGTTTCCAGTCTCCCTGGGACTGAATGTTTCACAGAGATTGCGGCCGTTTCGATTACAAATCTTCGGAAAAATGGACCTCGTTTTCAGCAAAACTTACAGAGATCGCCGAAAAGATACCATGACAGTTCAACGATAGAGATCTTGAAATTAGACACAAGGGTCTATATGGTCATTACCGTTTTATTACGATTACTGTGCAAGCTTTAAGGTGTTTCACTCTTTTCATTTTCCTTGAAGCGAGTTATTCTCACGAATCTTCTCTGTAAAATGCTTTTAGTGGCACCTGTACAGAACGCTCCACCAACGAAACGTAGAAGTAGGACGAGCCTCCATAAAGTCCCAACTTCACTCTGAACCACTCAAAACATGTATCCATACCCGAATCCAAAGAAAAAAATGTACCCAGGTGAACATCACCGCTCTTTGGCAATACTTCTAAAGATGTGGATTTTCAAATAACAATCTGGGAAAAGAAATCAACAGAGTAGCGAAAGGTGTAATCCACCCTGGACCCTGCTGTATGCGTTCAGCTCTCCATGTGAGCGACCACAAACAAAACCACTACGAACCTCCACCTCTGCACACAAAGAAACATTTGAACATTTGTGAGAAACGCATAAACCTCACACATCAAAAGAAAAATCACAAAACATTGCTTGAAGTTGTGAAATAACGGTTTTGCACAGGATAACGGGGACCACAAGCAACCCTTCGAGCCACTTTCTTTGCGCTACACTGGACATTCATCGCTGCTAGCGTCAGCACGGAAAGGAACGAGGACTTCCTGAGAAGAGACAACGCCAATCAAAAAAAAAACCACCATTGGTCACGATTTTTTTCACTTTCAAAGCTTTTAAGCAACCACGGCGTAACGTGCTCACAACCGGAGTAACCTCCCAATATTTTCAGTCGGTTATAGTACACTGACAGCTACTTAAATTGGTTACCGACAACGGCACGAAAGCTGGTCCCTTCCACAACGAAAGCATAGACAATCAATTAATAGAACATCCGATTTAATCTAGGGACAAACTTGGATGCATTGTGATGATGAATTTTGGATAAGAAGAAGAAAGGGAAAAATTCTAAACAAGAGAACGGATTTTCCACTGCATAAACAAAGAAGAAAAAAGCCTAAATTGCTCCTTTCCTCCTGATTGGAGGAAGGAAGGAAACAAATATGGGTCTCTTTCCTTTAAGTGTATGAAAGGAAGTTCGTTACGTTTGAGTAAGGATATGCATGCTTTTTTGCACCCAACAATTCTCGTATCGGATAAACAGAAAAACTCCCATCCTGTTAAAAAGGCCATGTCTAACAGGAAGTAGGCGAAAAAAGACCGTCGCAGAAATAGTTCCCCCACTTTCTCCGCTAGTTGTAAAAGGGTGAATGCTATCGAGATGGCCAATCGGTGCTGGTAAATTCTAGAGCACAAGAGTGAGGGTGTCCAGAAGAGATAAGAGAAATCCAGTACCGCAAAATTATCAATTTGCAACAATTTCTTTGACTAAGCAACTCCATTATGACACAAATTTGGTAACACTTGGATAGGTCCGATCTTTATTCTATTCCTGCTGTTAACACAGTTGCTCTTGCTGTTACAGGGACAACCTTACCAGGTCCTCTTACTTCGCTCTATGCCGGCAAAATTTCACGTGTTCTAAACGATGATCAAAACAAGGTTTAGAAAATAAATCTCAAGGACAATAACAAGTCACTCAAAAGGAGAACGAAGAAACACTTTTCTTTTGCATACATGGTTGGCTGAGCGCTGTTTGCAGTTTTCTTCTAGCTCGCTACGTCGCGTCACAACCTTCATCTTTTGCTGAGGACATCGAAAAGAAGGAAACAATCACGCCCAGTCTATACAAGCACCATTGGACATGGTCTGAGAATAGGATCTCAATTAACGATCGCATTCGTGTCCTCAATGCATAAGCTTACACAAACAAAAACATCTGAGAATGGGACGTCCCAACCACTCATTTATGCAAAACACATTATCCGCATTTGCACCAAGAACGCAAATGCCAAAAAGGCTCAGCTCCCTTCGCTCGGAAGTGATCTTGGGAGTGGAAAGCACGAGCACTATTATGCTGCCTTTACCCACGGAAATCCAGAATTTCGTTTTTTGATCCACTATAAAAAGGTACTATAAATTTGAAATGGAGAAACAGTGCATATAACGTGAACTATTAAGGAAGTTTATGCTCGAATGGTATGCCATTGAATAATTCTAAAATCAAAAATACTGAACACGCCACCTCTACGCATACGTTTGTGACACAATCTACGCTATTTTATCCGTCCTACCCTACAAAAAACTAATGGTTTGAGAGCTGCCGCAAAATTCATTGCAAGCAGGTAAAGTGCAAAAAATGAAAGTCTACTTCTCATGAAATATTTGCACTACCATGCAGGTGCACTCGATAATGCACCTGCATCTCTGGTCTAGCGTGGAGCAAATCTTTCGCAGAAATGAAAGCAAAAAAAAAACTCAGGAGAATAGGAGTTCAGGTTTCAAGTAAGAAGATGTTATCTAACAAGATGCCCTAGGCAATCATCTTTGGAGTCGCTTCAGGGCGCGGAACCGACCGTTGGAACGACAAATCTAATAATCTACAACGAAGTAAATGCAAGCAATTTGAAACAGTGGACATCGTTTGCTGAAACTTCTTCGTTATGTAGAAAAGTGAGGATAGGGGTGCGGAAGGTAGGGGGTGCATCTCAACACAGCCTCGGAAGAAACCACCAAATGGAGATTTTTTTTTTGGTTTATGAGTGTGAAAATAAGATCCTCTCAGGAACTATGCGAAAACTGCTCCTGTGTATGCCCCCAAAACTCCAAATACATCTAGGATACCTTAACTTACACAGGGGAAAAAACGTGAAGGCTTGATCCCTCCACCTTCATCAAATACAGTGGAAGATCCAAGGCATGCGAAGCTACACAAGGAAGAGAAGAAGAGGACGAAACTCAAGCAGGGTCTATATTGAAAGTATGTACTGTCACACTGTCTTTATGACTCCTTCAAAAACTTATTCTCGAGCCGAGAACCCCAAATCTACCAACATTTTGTCATTACGTTTTTCATCTGATTGGACCTTCCACAAAGAAGCTCCCATATAACCTCAAGCAACGCATGGCGGAATGTTGTAACCATAATGCTTAGCTTCCAAGGGGGATTCTGGTCGTTGGAACCCACTGCTGTACAAAGACGAGCCAAACACGGAACAACAGAAATTAGTGAACTGAAGCGGGTAAAAAATTTTAGTATTCCCCGTCTGCTTGTTTGGAGCCTCTACGCAAATTTTTCGGTTACGCACAACATCAAGGGGCGTGCAACACTTGTAGAATACTTCGTATAATTGACCAGTTTTGCCCCACAAATGGCCTGTAAAGGCATGAAAGCAGTTTGGGTAAATCACTTTATGAACGACGTTCTTGATCCAGTAACTTCAAAGGACCTCGGTAGGAAGCATGAAACCCTATGGGAATCCCAAATGTTTGTTAGTACAGTTGAGACCGAATAAAAACAGAATAATCTGGTCAGTTTGATTAATAATTCAAAAATGGATTCAAATGTTCGAATACTCGTGAAAGATAAACTTTTGCATCCTTCTCTCTTGTTCGAACATTCGAATTTTCGACTGAGTCCGAATCAAAAATTAGAATTCGAATGTATCTAACATGTTACTCATTCTTTACAACATCTGTTACTGTGATCATGGAGCTACAACTGCTAAAACTAAATTCTCGAATGGCTCGCTACCCGAAGCTCCATGAATTGGTGTATCAACGAAGCGTTTCGTGCAAACAAGTCATAATATGAATTCTTCACCAGTCAACTATGACCAACTCTTGAATCCAGCAGCGGCATTACCAAGCATTTTCACTAATTATTCATGCGCAATTCCCCATACACTTTAGGACTCAACAAGGACGAGCAGTGCACTTGCGTGCCAGACATGTGCATTTAGTCGTCAAATTAGGGAAATATGCAAAGAAAAGGAGGACACGGCTCGATCATAGGAATTACACACAGCTTTAGCTAATTATTGTGGGAAGATGAATGGACAAAAGCGTCGCGTTCGCCCAGCACGTGCTGCTTACGTGCACTACGAATACTGAACCCTTAAAAATGTCCTTAGTTACAAAATACGCATGCGAATAGTAGCCAGCGAGCAGAGCTTGGTATGTAACCTCTTGCAGCAAGGTGTTATTATTTTGGTGCAGTAGTCCGGTCACACGGATCCAATTAGGGAGAGTAACAAGAGCAACATCTTATGATTAACGTAGCAGCCGTCTCCGACTCATCAACGAAAGACTGCAAGTTAGCACGACATGTTATGGCAACAAGCACACGACTGGAGGTACTTGTCAAAGATGATCCTGTCGTGTAATCCATGTAATTTTGAAGGGGAGGACACTTGGTCAGTGTGGCCATTTGTAAAGAGGTGTGTATTGCCTTAAGCAGCTTCCGATGCCGATTTCTAAGCCGTTATCAAAATCGGTCAATCTGCTCTCTAAGACGAGTTATGCGCATTTCTGGTATTGTGAACACAGCGGTTGTAATGAGATCTTTTCCATTTGTTGTTCTCACTTTACCAACTCCGATGCTTGGCCAGCGTATGTCATACTTCGGCATATTTCGAACCTGTGAGTGCATGCTTGAAGGAAGAGATTTATTTTTGTGCTGAAAGGCCTCTTTGTACACTAAGAGAGCAGCAAAAATGGGCATAACTCATCATGGAGAGCAGTTTGGCCGGTTTTGAAAACGATTTCGAAATCAATGTCGCTAGCTGCATAAGGTAGAGTACATCACGCTATGAAAGCCCGCACTGACCAAATATCCTTCCCTTGTGAGAGAGGGAGCACAAATCCGAGAAAAATCGCACTGCTCACCTCCTTCTTGAGCTGTCGGTTCTGGGTCTTAACCTCGTCCAGTTCTTTTTCGAGGGCTTCGGCATTCGCCTTGAATCGCTTCATCTGGCCTTCGACCCGAATGATCTGCAACCAGGAAAATACAAATGATGGGGAAGTGGCGACGCCTCATTACACGATACAAACAATGGCGAATCACGCAATGAGCTCACACTGCCTTGATGGTTGGTGTTCTCGCGTTCGGCTTCCTGCAGCTTGAACTTGAGCTCGGCCAGTTGTTTCGCAGCCTCCTCTGAAATCAACAGTAGCAGAACTGACAGACACCCGTTCCTTCCCAACCATTTGAATGAATACAACAAAATCCTGTTGAAGAAGTGTTCACGAGAACCTAGGAGGTCCCTACAGCGACGATAGCGGATATTACTAAGCGATACTGCCGGAAAGCACTAAGCAGAAAGTAATTTGCGGCTACAAAAGGACAGACTTTGTGAATGTTCAGCAGAAAACACCTTGGGCAACAACATGGTGCTTTGTTTCGAAGGTGGGTCACCTTCTCTCAGCTGCGACAATAATGCATAATACATAAAGCGCGTAATTCCAGATAGGAAGCTCATAACACTGCACAACAGCTGAGCAGCAACAAAAGAAAGGAGTTTTGTGCTTACTTGCTCCCTCAAAACACTGCATACTAAACCCTGCCGTACTGCGATTCTTTTGAAAATCTTAGGATGTAAGAACTCAGAATTTCACCCTCCTACGTATTGCTGCAGAAGATCTCTGTTAGACGCTAAGGTTGATCGGCACGTGAACTTTCGTCACAAAAACAAATGAAGCTAATAGTGACGCTAGGAGCAGCATACGTACGCAGAAAAGATGTTATCCAGGACTTATTTGAGAACGCTATGAAGGAAACTGAAGCCTGAGATTTTCAGGAAGAGAACTGAAGAGCCAGAGAATTCCACTTATTTTAAGGATATAATGGCCATTTAAAATAAAATAGGATATAATGGCCATTTTATATACTAGTAAACCTTGCAAGAGAACCGAATCTCATGCATTCTTATTTGAGAGCTTTCCATTTAAGAAAGCAATTCTACAATGCACAAGTATAAACGACACAAAAGAAGTAAAATTGAGACCCTGTAAAAAACCGAGGTCGTGGAATTGGCAACTTCTCTTGGAATGCCCTGTGTTTTGACATGATTCCACTTTTGAAAGACCATCCTTCAAGTTGCTGCGGGGGACTAGAAGCAGCCAAAAGTACGAAGGATAAGCTAGTGAAAGATTCAAGGGATTATGATATGCAAAATCACGTCAAACTTCTTCAGCGGACCAGTAGCTCCGTATCTCTCAAAAATGGAAGAAATGATGAGCGGGACTCTTAACCTCATAAGAAATGCCCACTGAAGCTGCATCGTATTTTAACAAGTTCGAACTTATATGCGGATAGTGGAAAGTTCTGCAAGAAAGAAATAAAGAAATTTGTAAGAAATAAGAAAGCTTTTGCAAGAAACAATTTCTCAGTCTAGAGGAATCATAATCATTTTCAAGGATTAATAAAACTACAACATAACAGCGTTGAAGAAACCACGTCGTGTAGGTGTAGAAATAAACATACCAAAAATGTGAACACGAAAGGAAACGAATGGGGGACTCTGACTGGGGCTTGAATTTACGGAAACAGCCAGATTTCAAAGTAAACCCTGTTGTTCTACGCATACTACATTGTCTTCTAGCCAACCACACTAACTGTTATTACCTAATGTGGTCAGCCCACGTTGGGTAATAACAGTTGATGAATCTTCATCAGGATATTGTGTCTACCTCGCTGAGAATGAAAGGAGAAAAGCGACTGCAATCTTCGTAGCGATTCTTCAGAATTCAGGCCCATAATTATCTACCATCACACAAGCGGACACCAACTTGTTTTAACAGTCAAATTTTTGATTCTCATTTTTCGAAGGAAAGATGATCCTACCACCATAAGCTCTATTGCGACCACGAGCAATAAAGCGGCAATTACCACTAAAGTAGATCAAGGAATATAATAGTACGCTTTCTGCGCGACTATACTACTACACTAGTCATCTAATCGTGACATACATATTAAGCAGTTTATTCGCGCCCATGTATTAGCCTGTCAAATAAGTTCCGCGATCTTTATAACTTGTTTTTATTCCCTTCATTTCCTGTTGTGCTTATAGTGACAAAGTGCTTCTTGTCATCCAGGAGCACTTTTCTTACTTCAGAAAAAGGTCCTCACCAATTCTCTGGATAAGTTATCACCTAAAGTACTGGCAAATTCTGAATTTCGACACTCCCTGTTTTCCATCAATAAGCTGGTAATGCAACTTGTGACGTTCCTTGTAGGCATGGTACATTACAGCTGGCAAGGCATCTCAAAATTGACTCAGATTACCCTACAGGACCCGGGTAAAAAAGAGGACGGAACTTATTTGCACAGGACAAGTTACTACCCCCATCCATACCCAATGTCTTCATCGACCATCGATCCTTCTCCTAATTGCGGGAACTTGTTTGGCTATCTAATATTGTATGTAGAGTTCGAGCCCCATTGCGCCCCACATCTTTAGCTCATTAGATGATCCTACTTCCAGCTGCACAATGAATAGTTACGTATAGTTTAAAAAATACAAACAAAGTCTTGGCACAGTGCAAACTGTGGACATGAATGTACAACACCAAGCTAATCTAGGTGAACTTGAGAAATTCAGAAATCTCCGTTGTATCCCACCTCTGGTATAGCACCGCTAGCCAAAAAAAGTGCAATCCCACATGGTTAAAATGCAGACGATAGCCACGAGCGCTACACGTATCCAGGTTCTACCCCAATAGTTCGTAAAAAGGATCAATCACTCCATAATGCCCTTCGTGGAATCTTGTATTACATTCGAAATGAAACAAAAACGAGCTTGCACTCTGTCTAGCGCGGAAATTCTGCGTTTCCTGACAGCAGTGACGACAGAAGAACTGCTCCCAAAAAAAAAAAAACAGCTTGAGGGAAAGTGGCGAACGAGTAGTAGTAGGACGATACAACGTGATATTTCATCAAGTTTGAAGCGATACCGTACAGAAAATGCGTTCATCTTATTAAGCCAAACACCTGTTTCGTTGTAATGACCAGCGTTTGGAACAAATCTAATTCCAAATTTTTAATGGAAGCACACCCCCGAATACCGGCAATGCTCGCTTTTTGAACGGAAGATTTCGTAGCAACATGCACTGTCTACAGAAACAGCAGGATCAATATACGGCATTGAATATTAGTTATTTTCAGGTTTATTCACCTGCCATGCAAAAAAAGGAGCCAGGCAATCCTGGATGAACACTATGAATCTGAATTAAAAAAAGCAACGACAGAAACTAGGGTGAAGTATGATAGATCATTCATGTGACTAAACACAAAAAACTGGCAAAGCCAATAACAGCAGAGCCTGAAGCATCCCCTCCGCACCTCGAGAATGGGTCGCCGAATTCCTTACATTAGTTTAAAAAATAAATAAGATTTTATTTTCAGTTGTTTAATTTTACTATTATTTTTCAAATAATTTTTGTCGGTTATTTATCACTATAATTTTATTAATTTTACTTTTCATCCACATCCCGAAAGTGGCTGAGTGGCCCACTTCCCCCCCCCCCCCCCGCCCCTCCTCCTCCACGCTCCCGCCCACTTTTATGGCAGGGAAGTGTCTGACTAGTGCAGGAATCGTTTTTGCTAAACTCATCGACAGGTAGTGAGCGTATCCGACTACAAGTATTGAAAGATTTTCTAGCGTTATGAAACTGCTCGCCAAAAATGCGCCGACTATAAATCAATTTTTAAAACCAGTACGTCAATTCTGGCTTGCAATATCGACGACGAAGTGAAGTACCAAACCAAATGATCGCTTCAAATACATTTACAGAGTAAGCATGAGGATAAGAAAGCCTGAGGACTACGTACCATGTTTAACAAAACATCCATACATGTAAGTACCCCAATCCTGATTATGAGTAACAAAGAGAAATTGAGCCCCTCCTTCCTTCAAAAGTGTTATTGGGCGCATAAGTAACTATAAAATAGTCCGTACGTACTGCTTCCGCACGAAAGTTCCGAGATTTAATAAGGCGTAAACTCGAACATCTTAAGACAAACGCGCCCAGCGGGGAGCACTCATAAAGCCACTGTTTTCATCACGTAAGGCGTCTAGACGCAGGGAACTTCCACTCCAAAGGAGATGGAGTAAACAGGCCTGACACTGGGAAGTGATGGAGCCAACTAGCCAATATGCATGCCCTTCGTAGGTTTTTTGTCAGGAAAATTGTCCAGAAGACATTCGCGGTCAGCATAAAAATGAGCTGCCACCGTAGACGAGGAATTTTGCAATGAAACTCGGTTACTTTACCGCAGAGGAATTGCGAAGAAACTCCCGTTAGACATTTAGAAAATGTTTGCTCTGCCAATCGGCCACACCCACGCAACAACCGACTTCTTGGAAATAGTCCCAAAAGATGGGTACCGAAACCAAAACTTCGGACACCCATCGGACTTTCGATCACCATCACCTACTACAGCCGGTGTGCAGCCCAGATTTGGCACTATCAGGCTACCATTTGCACCTGTCAACAAGATCTTTGGCTCAAAAAAAGTTTTAAAACTGCGTCAAAGTCAAAATTTGAGTGAGCCACCTTTTTCCCTCAAAGCGCAACAACTTCTTTCGAAAGGGCACTCGTTCCCTTCCTGGATGGAAACAAGCCAGTGATAGCAATAATAGATATATTTGGAATTGAAGAGTTGCACTGCTATGTTTAAAATAAATTTCGGTTCACAAAAAAAAAGCGCAACTATAGTTTTATGCTTTAATATGATCCCGTTATTGTATTTCCTGATTACAGGAACCTACGGCTTCACTACCTGTTGTACCAATATTTCTTTTCGATAACAACAGTCTCGTACACACATATCTACCGACAGCCCATTTGCTGGAAATTCGATGCAGTTGAGTCCTCGAAAGAAATAGAAAGCAAATAATCCACAGCATGGAATTTTACCACCAAGTCTAAAACAAGTTTCTTTACCCAATTCCTACAAAAGCTGTGACGTAAGATAGTGCATATCTTTTCGCGTGCAGAGCGCATAGCGCTTGAATTGATGCCCTCTATCAATTTGACGGATGTGTCTGGAGCATAGTGTATAATAATTCGCACGAACAGTAATACGAAAGTGGCTCAAACATAAATGAAATTCTCTGCCCACGAGAGTACAAACTATTCCCTGCGGTTGCGTTTGCAAGAGGCGAGAAGCAAGGGAAGTTCAGTTCTCTCAGAAAGGTAAGTGAGTAAGTGCCCACACTGTGCAAATCAAGAGGCATTGAAGAAGGTGACACTAAAGGTAAATGAGAAGCTTCTTCCGTAGATGAAAAGAAGTTATGCTGCCTAACAAATTTGGGGATGAGATCAGTCGTTGTAATGGGAACGTAACCGCATACAAATTTACGCAGTAGTTCAGGTGCACTGCACATAAGCACATTTTCCAGTGACGTGCTGCCTAAATTACCCACATTTCTCGGTAAACCTGAAGAAGGGCAAGCACCCCTGGCCAAGCACACGTTCAAAGAATTGAAGATAAAAAAAGCAGCAAACTTCGACTTGGAACCGAGCTTAATGAGACAGAATACATTTTCAGAAAACACGAATAAGCTCAGCGTTAGTGTCGAACGTAAGCTCGAGGATGAGCTCAAACTTTTTTTGAGGTAACAACGATAGAACAGATTATGAGCGTGCTATTTAAGCCTTGTACCACCCGAAAAAAATTGTGCTACCATATGGCCACGGAAAGAAGCATACCTCCAGTATGTATTTTCAAAGAAGTCCTGAAAAATTACAACTCACCAAGCTACTTCAAAAAAAAATATTAGGAAATGTTGTAGGAAATGTTCAAGAATTTGACCGAATGAGGCGAATTTCTCCTCGCGCTAATGAGCACAAAAGCAAAATGAATGGCAGTAAAGTACATCAAAGCACATTTTATTCTTAAAGTTTTCTTTTATATGCCCATGTATATGCCTGACAGCATCAACTGCGGAAATGCTATTTGCTGAGAGTGTGATGAGCGAAAAGAGCCCCTGCGAAATACAGGACGACAATAAAGTCTTCGGCCAAATTTACCAAACTATAAAACTGGGGATGCATGGGAGAAAGAATTGAAAATTTAATTCGGCTACGCAGGGGTCATTAGCCTTTAGGAATTACTCTTGGATTTTGAATATCTTTCTTGGCTTCTCCGAATAGTTGAAAAGATCTTCGACGACTGCATCGCGCGAGGGCAGCAACTTGGTCAGGCTACTACGATAACGTTTTCTCGCTAGATCTGCACTAAAAAGATTGGTACTTCATTAGACTTTAATCCTGTCTAATCTTGTGTTCCAAGACCTGCATATCAAAGATCCAGAAGTCTTAGCTTCAGAGAGTACGCCAATCATCCAGCAAATATGATAGATGAACTGAGTATCTGAATGAATCTTGTGTTGGTTGTTCTTATAAAACTTGAAGAAAAACTCCTACCAAGTGTCCATCTTATTTTTATCAGATGTGCTTGAAGTTATGAAATAGCATATTTCCTAGAATTTCGTTCTGCACACTTTTGCCATTTGTTTTGCAATTTTTATTGGCAAAAAGTGGGGTGGCAACCTATTGACCTTTGTAATCAACAAAATCAGTTCAGACGCGGAATAGTCACGAAAACCGGGCAAAATATTTGCGATTTGGATAGACTAAAATAAGTTTTTGGAAGAAATGTCAGCGAGAGTCTACATGTGGGCATCTCCATCTCTACCTCGTTTCGTGTTTGCAGCTCATACAAGACTTAAATGGAGCTATGGAATATGAAATTATACTTGTGTTCGAGACAGCTGGATTGTCAAAACATATGGAATTTCATTAAGTCACGGAATTTACCAGGAATGTGCAAAAAGTAATTGCAGCAAATTCATGGCCAAGACTTTGTTGTGACCCTGTAGTTGTTCCGGAACAAAAACGTTATCGATGGCGAAAAGAAAAGATATGCACCCTGAGAATCATGTTACGGTACGGTGGCAAACTAGCACTCCAGGTAAACGATTAACCAGCCAAAAGCTACATTGGCGATTTGGTTTACTGCTGCACAAAAAGCTGAAACCAGAGAAATACTATGCCCACGACAATGGGCATGAATCTCATTTCTCCTTTTTTAGAAATGTGACATACATATTAGGGTGGTCAGAAAGTCTTGAGCCGTTTT
>KN726946.1:13509-25198 GCA_000816745.1 Ancylostoma duodenale
AATCGATAATGAAGATCATGCGTGCGATTACCAGCGCGTTGCTTGCCACGAATACGATAAGCAAAAGCGGAGCTGTGTTAGGATTTCCTAGCTGTCGCTTTACCGGGCAGGTCATGTTTTTGATCAATACCAAGTGCCCCCCCCAACTCCATTTTACCCGAATGATAAATAATTAAAGGTTTGGAACAAAACTGTCTTTCGATAGAGTTTAAAAAAACCGATTATCTGAACCGACTTTTGATTCACAGATCAGGACCATTTTGTGAATGTTGGCACAGCGCCATGAGAATGATTGGTTAGTCGGATGTTCGGGTTTAGGATTTCACGATGAGGACCAGTGAATTATTGGATGCAGTGAATGATACCAGAACTAGAGGAAATGATGTAGCTGTAGTGTGAGTTACAGAATAAAACAAGGGAGTACTGCGTACATGACCACTGAGCCGTTTCTGCCTAAGGTAGAGAATTATGGTCAAGGTCATAGGGGTCTCTTTCTGACCTACGCTTTCCCGCCACGTTAAGAGAGGTCGCTCGCCATGACTGTAGGTGCTGTCGCAGAATGTCTTTTAAGCAAGATTCTTGGAAGGATATTATTGATTGGGAAAAGTCAACGAGCTTGCTAGGAATTCTCTTCCTTTAATTTCTAAGAGATGGTCTCATGCTACCAAATTTTAGAGGATATATGAAGCTTGTAAAATTTCGTTTGTATCTCTATGCGAAAATTCATTTACTTCTAAGCTTTATGCGTATATGATGTGAGTGTGGTTAAGCGCATTTGTTTCATTGAAGAATGAATTAAGTATGAATAAATTGTAATAAAACTGATTAAATTTACTCACTACAGGAGACTATTAGTAAGGAATGTGTGGATAAGGAACGAGAGTTTCCATATGCTGGTATAAGTATGAATGTGGCAATGATCTATATGTATCACTGCTATTTTGTCAAAAACGAAGACTAGAATATAGAAGAGAATGGGTGTGAGGTGAATAGTGTTGTTCCATTGCCAGTGCCGCGAATGAAGGCCGGCCGGCGGGGCCGGGAAAAGGGCGAATCGATCGATGGAAGATCATTCTCCAGCGCGCCGGGTGCCTGATTAGTATACGAGATTACCACTAATCGATTTTCGAAACTGAGGTTGCTTTGAGGAGCCTTACCAACGATTTGAGAAATTGTAAGATATATCCTTACTTGGCTTCTCCCTAGTGGATAAGCTGTCTAACTCCGGTGTTTCGATGCTTAACCAGCTAAGATGTTTCTCGCCATCAAGTAGTGTTTTCTTTTCATGTCAGGGTATAAAGTTACTATTCCTGGGACTAAGGAGGTGGAACCTCTCAACTTGGTCTTACAGAAAAAAAGCTGCTAGGATCATCTATGTAGCTTCTATTTTTTCGTTGTTTTTAGCCACAGTAATTTCGAAATTCAAGCAGTTTAGTCCTGAGAAATAGCGAGCATTGCTCCTTATTGGAGGAGTGATCACGTGATATCATTGAACGTTCGACGTCTCAAAGAAAAAAAAACACTTGATGTGAATCACTGTTTAACATACTAATACCTGACAAAGGGACGCAAAGCGAAAATACGGTGGATCGACTACCCTTGAGTTACTACTTCATGTTCGATAACGTTTGATCTATGATAAAAGATGATAAAAAGTTTGTATTTTAAAATGCAAAGCGCCCTATGAGTAATGTTCACATCGTTTGGACTTTAATAACTCTAATAGAAACACCGGGAAGCATGAATTTTCTTGGGGTTGTGAGCAACTTGTCCCAGAATGTTTGTTGTTTGCACTATTAAGCTATTTGATATGTATGCATTTGGCCCTGTGATAACAACCCAGATCTCGTGATTCACCACCGGTACATTTCTACTCACGAGGAGGATCTAAAGAACACGATGAATGGTGCAAAACAGTATACGCTTGATGCCATGAGAGAAGCAATTGTAACTGCCCGTAATTTCATTCCTATAGAATTAGTAGTGAATGCTCGTCTACTAGTGGCATTACAGATGATGTACTGCTACCAACGGAGGTCGGTTGGAACACCTGACTCTAAGCCAAGTGAGGCCAAGAAAGTTCATGCTTGCTTTTATTTCTGGTGAAGTCATTGAAGTTCAAACAGTGTAAACACTATTTTGAGACAATATGTTCACGTGTTGAGGTATCTTCTTTTGGTTCATGGGATGTAGGTTTTAGTTCACAATGTTAAGAAAAATCTATGAGCCAGGATTTAGACTCATGACAGGTAAGAAAATTCCACACTGTACCTCCTGGTTAACATCCAAAACGCTTTTCCCAACGTTATTTCCAACCTGCTAGATCTTAACTCTCTTGCTAATGCGGCAAAAATTACACCTGTGGGGCTGTATTAGGCTGTATGGCAACTTCGAAGGCACTGATCACCCGCACTCTAAGTTGTCAATGTTAAAATCACCTCAAATGTACCGACTGTGTACCGCGTGAACGATGCGTAAAAAATGGAATAAAATAGTTCCTCACTTATAGCGTGAATATTTCCGTGGGATGATCCTTCTTGCAAAAATAGATGACTCTGTTTTTACTTTATGCAAGGAAAGCTATGAACGATGGTTACCTAAACGAGTATAGGCCCATCTACTGTGAGTTTCACAACCAGTGAAATTTTTCCGCACTTCCGTCAGAAGCATTCAGGTGGTTTTCATAACGACATATTGTATTCATCTATTTGTTCGTTTTTCTTTTCTTTTCTTCATGATGTTTCAGACATCGAACTTCTCATTCACGAGATAGCAGCATCGAAGTTCCTAGGGGAGCACCAACTGTGGCACGCGGTAAAAACAAAAAAGTATTTCTTGAAAGCTTTGTAATTTGACAGCTGAATAGGCTGCAACGCTAACCACTTTTGCAGAACTTCTCACAGTTGGTTTCCTCCCTCTATAATGACTCAAGGAATGCAACGTGTCTGAATGAAACTCAACGTCAGATGAAGGTGGCTTTTTACGCCCTTCACATCTTATGCTGCCGCTATACCCCACGAGGAGCGCAGCACTCTGCGTCGTAGTCCCTAAGACAACATCGGTTTGATCGGTACGTCCTGTAATAGTGACGTTCGCGATGCTCGGCCCAAAATTGAATGGGTGATGAAGCCGATGTTGCTGGTTAAGGCGACGGTGAGGTGATCGACGTTGGGTATAGCAGTAGCATTAGCTTTTTCTCTTTAATCGGTCAATGTTTTGGTTAACAGGAAACAAGAATGAGGCTTTTCGCTGCTCGCACTGCCATTGATGTCCATCCAAAGCTAATTTTGTGCACAAAAGAGAAATTAACCAAGGAATTACGCGAGCCGAAGGTAACTGGATGCTGATCATTGATTATTCCAGTACGACACCTCTTTCTTGAATTTTATTGAAGAGAACTTCTGTCTCATTTTTGAGGTTTTTTAGAGTGCCGGTGACCGATCACCGGGTGTGTTTTCATTGCATGCAGCTCAAATATTAGATACTAACGATGTAAGTGCTTACTACTGTTACTGTTGTTACTTCAGACTTTGTTGAAAATTTTCACTTGAGAATGGACGTTGAGAAAAAGTTTAGACTTTAAATATTACATATTCACTAGAAAATTACAGAGAATGAAGCTAGGAACACCAGAACAATTGCAATTTTTATTGATAATGCTGCCGACGTTTATTCCTTAAGGCAGTGTGTCTCAAAATGTTAGCACTGTTTGAACTTCATAAACTCAGAGCAGATAACACCTACATTTGAAGTCATACAGCTTAAAGTAAGAGCTGGCCAAGGCAAATGCCGTAGGCAGCGATTTGCACATCGTCTGCAACATCATAGGAACTTGTCGACGAATATCACCTGTGATTTTTATGGGAATGGAATTGCAAACAGTCACAATCATATCTCTCAGTGAGGTAACAGGTGTCTGTGGTTTTGCTTTAACCACTATGTTCTTCATATACTATTGCAGTTAGAAATTTACCATTGTCAAATCGGGAGATAGTCACAATCGTATCTCTCATAGAGCCATCAGGTTTCTGTGGGGTTTTCTCATCGGCTACTCCATTTCCAGACGATAGTTCCATCTAGAATTGAACGTACGCCTTGGTGGAAATTCAAAGCATTCACAATTTCTTTCGTGGCTTCAAATATCCAACTCTGCTACCTTACTTTGTATGCTTGAAGCTTTCGTTCCGCGCTAGAAAGTGACAGAAGGTCTGCAGCCGGGTGCGTGTACGTCCACTTTTTGTATATGACCTTGAAAATTTTCATGCTTGCTATTGTGTTTGTTAGAGTTATTGAAGTTCAAACAGTGTAAACATTATTTTGTTACACTCTGTGAGATATTGAAATTGCAGGCATCATTTTTCAATTTTCCCTCAAATGATTGAATATTATTTGTTGTTTACTCACAGGTTTTCAGGGGCATGACCATGTGGTGGATCGAGCCCCAGGTAGGTGAACAGTGTCTCTGTTACCGCGCTGGCGACTGCACCCTTTTTCGCGTTTTTCCACATTTTCTCAATTTCTTACTCCTTTTCCTGCTATAAAATATTTGTAAAGAATCCAGTGTAGCTTTTGTAATTATTTTAGCTTAGAAACCTTACTACGCAACGCTCTAAGAAAACCAACTAGATCACTAGGGCCTATTGATTTCTCAAACTGGACTATGCGAAAAAAGGCGCTGCTCACCGATGAGCCACGCGGTCGCCAGTGGATTAATTTCTGGAATGTGGTGCAAAGTTTTGTTGTTTAACGAAAAATATTCTCAAGTCCAAGTATCGGATGCAAGGATGCGGCAACTTGTAGCCCAATGTCGAAGTGATCCAGAACTGGTACAGAACCTACTGTATGAGCCTCAGTGAGTAGACTGCTGTTTAAATTGCGTGTATAGCGCTTACGATTTTTTTTAAAGATATGATGACAAGTGGAAAAACTGCTACACTGATGTGTTCCTCGTGGATGAAGGAAAGAAAATCGTGAAACCGCACAACCGTCAAGGATGGGTAATCCCCCTGAAGAACATTTGTGAAAAAGTATGTGTTTCGTTCCATTCTACAGGGAAGTTTTCGAATACGTTCGTCTGTTTGAAAGCTCTATTCTGTAGATTAATGAATGACACATATATTATTGACAGTGGCGGACGCAGAAAGTGGGCGGGAGGGGCGCGTGGGAAAAAAAAGTGGGGTCTCCGCCGTTTTGGCGACCCAGACGGAAAATAAAATTAATAAAAATATTAATTATAATAATAAATGATAAATAAAAATTGTATTAAAAATAATAATAAAAATTACCTTATAAAAATAAACTAACGCAAGATTTTTGTTTGCGTTGTAAAGTAATTTCGAGAATTTGGCGACCCATTCTCGGGGGAGGGGCGCCCCCCCGCCCTCCCCCCCCCCCCTGCGTCCGCCGCTGATTATTGATACATATTGTTAGCACGATAAGTTGTGTGGTCTATGATTGAATTTTAAGGCAGGTATCCCTTCAAATTTCTTCACTGACAACCGAAGTGTTACTTTGCAAGAGGCTCGTGCGCATGTTCTGCGCTCTCGTCTTGAGATGACGAGTGAGCCGAGTGCATGGCTGACAGAGCACGATCCGTTGGTTTCGAAGTAATTTGCTTTTTTGATTCGTGTAAGTCGTAATTTTTGTACTATACAATGGAAATGCTTAAGGAATGTTGACTTGATGTCATATCTCGCCAGCGAATTAGACCCGCACGCTCTACAGACGCGTCTTGCACTCTACAATGAACAGACGTATGCTGATCGTGATCGGATACGAGTAGCTGGAAAATGTAGTCATTTTGCCATGATCATGTTTTGTTTTATACTGCTTTTAGTAGTGGTAGTACTATTTTCAGACTACAATAACATACAGCTGGGCAAACGCATGTTTGGACCAAGTAAAAAACAAAAATTTGTTTGCAGCATCACTGGAGGCATGGAGAGAAGGTGACAATATCCGTTATCAAATCATTGATCCAATATTAGTTTTTATCTTACACCTTTGATAAGCGTGTGATTGTGTCAATTTTTTTAAAGGTTCGAGATCTTAGACAATCAAGTCAACCACCTTCCCTTCACTCATACAGCGTTTGACGAAAATTTGGACAAATGCAGGAATCCGAGTAAGCTTATTCGTTCCTTTTTCACGCGTAACCACAGAATAGAATGCGAGCGTGTTCACGTTAGAATGTGATATTTTTTTAATGTAGCGCAGGCTCACTTCTATTTAGTAGTAGTTGAAGTTTTTAGTAGTTCTCGTATTCTCGTACTATTTTCCCTGTTATTCTCATTTGTCTCAATGTAACATTTTCACCACCTCCTCATACTTCTCACCTCCAGAAATTTAGGAGTGAAATGTCGCGACTCTTCGAGAGTAGTTCTGCGTTATCCGGCTGGTACTGAGGACACCTTTATCCATGCCAATTACGTGAGCGGTGGCCCTTTGTTCAATAGATTTATTGTGACTCAGGCGCCAATGGAGAATACGATAGGTAATCGTCAAAGAATTATGCCAATAATCTAGCAAGAATTTCGTGGCGAGCAACAGGTTGTATGCCATATGAAAGGCATTTCGTGATGTATTATTTATTTCCAATCATTTTTAGGCGACTTCTGGCGAATGGTGTGGCAGGAGAAAGCCCCATACATATTCATGCTGATTGGAAGAAAAGAGAAAGATCGATGTGCGGACTATTGGCCACGGTAGGAGATTTGTACTGTATGACTTCATGCATTTGAACTCACGGTTTTGTTTTCATCACTAGCAACATTGCAGTCGTCCAGAGTCTGGAGCTTTGGATGTTTGTGGCCTACATGTTCATAATGTAGGAATATCTTCGTCACGTGATCCGATGTTCCGTGTCACATACATCCGCATCGTCGACGACTTTGGCGAGGAGGTTGAACTAAAATTGCTTTTCTGGTTCTATTCCAATATGTTTGTCTTTGAAACACAGGAAAATATTCTTTTTCTCTACCTTCAATTTTTCTTGAGTGTCGCTGCTGTTCTGATTTGTACAGCTAGGTCTATCATTTTCGTTCCGTTTATATTCATAGAGTTCATGTTGAGCCTAAGCCTAGAACTGGAATCGCTTTAGGATAGTATACATTGTAAATTTTTATGTTCCTGCGCATGGATTTCAACACATTTGAGGGTCTGAAAAAGTTTCTGATCTTTTTTTGCTTCTTTCATAATTGAGCCGCTCGTACACGAGGATTTTATTGCTAAACACCCCTTCTACTCGCAACTATTGCTTCTATTATATCATTTCTGGCTTCATTTTGACTACGCGGCGGTTATTTGAGAGTGTTAATGGTAAGCTACATCTCGACGTTGATTTTCTAGTTTCAAGTGTCTACAAAGAGTTGTTAGTAAAAAGTCCTGTTAACGTTGTAGTAGTTCTACCATCAAATATCCCTTTAGTATCTACAAGGTCAATTTTCTTGGAGCACGTTCCCTCAGAGAAATTTTGCTCTTTCAGCATCGCGTTGAACACTGGCAGGCTGATATGAACAATTCGAGCAATCTGGACTCCCCACTTGCCATCCTTCGGCTGGCTAGAAATTCGGTCCGTCCTGTCATCATACATGACTGTCTCGGTCAGTAGTTACAGTTGTGTGGTAATCTCTGCTGTTTCATAAACTGTTCCTTCATTGCCGGCAGTTTAAGGAATTTCGCGGGCAGCTTGCGTGGTAGCTACTGAAATCGCAATTTGCAATATAATAAAAGGGCCTACCTATAAGGTTAGTCGATTTACTGGAAACAAAATAAGTATTTATGGTTGCTAAGACATTTCGGTTCAAATGTTTTCGAAACGTTCCTTTTCAGCACCCCATTCAAAAGGCTGTTCATTTTCTACGCCGTCAGAGGCCTTTCTCAGTGGAGACTCCTATGCAGTTCATATTTATTCACCGATGCGTACAGAAATTCTTTAGCAAAATATCAGGTCCTGTGCGCGACATGGCGCAAGACTATAAAAAGTGCGATTTCTTGCTGTATACTCTTGTCAAATCTGCATATTTCGATCCATTTTAGGTGGTTGACAGAAAGAGCTGGGCGAATGTTCGTTGACAATTTAGATGCGCCGGTAGGAAACCTCAAGCTATCTTTTCGTGGTGTTTTTGATTAGAAAATGTGATAAGCCAATTACAGGTACCTGGTTATCGTCTTTTATCACCGCGAGTTGATCCTGATCTCCTAAGACTAGTCCGTCGGCCACAGCGACCAAATGTTAGAAGGTAGGAACTACTCCTGGAAGTTTCTTTGTTTTATTTAGAGAAGGCATTTTTAGAGAGGCACCCGACTGCGTTGGAGAGCTGCCGATTCCGCTTAACCCTAATAATGTTCTGTCTCATGCGAGAAGGGAGCTGGATGTTTAGATTTCTAACTAAATCAATTTCTAAAGAGTTTAATGCCATGTAAATGTTTCTTGATGTCATAAAATGATTTGTATATGGGTGTCGAGATCAGTGTTCCAGTAGAATTTGCAGACTAAATGATCTACTATAATAATTCGCAGTATACCAATAATGTCCAGCGACAGCATACTTCTATTTGGCTGTGATGTGCTTCTAACCACCAGGCTTTGGAGCATTTGGTGCAACCGAGCGTAATCGCCAGCTAAACAGGTGTAGAACGTGATGGTATTGAACCACCATTGTTGACTGCTTTCGGATTTTCCAAAGTAGACAGAACGAGGATACCAAGAGATACCGTTTATTGTACAAACACATAATGAAATAGAGTAACAATGTATCACAACTTTGTAAAGTGAGTCCTGGTGATCATATTTGAACGAGCGATTTTGATTTCTCATTAGTTGGTGTTGGAGCGTACTTTTTTTCGCTGTCATTTCGCTCATCTTTCATCATTCTATCGTTCCTACGTCGAAAGCATATTGATACTACATCCACTACGAGCACTATAACTTCCATAACAGTGATCACGGAAAATCCTGGAAGAAAAGATGTTTTTTGTGGTTTCAACGAGGATGTACACGCTATGTACAAGGAAACAAACCCAGCCATAGACCAAGATGTCCACCAAAATCTGCAATGAGGTTCACAAGTCCATATGCCTCAGACTCCTGGAGCAACTCGTAGTTAAGTTGTTCGTAGAACACCTTAATGAGCATATAATGTCCGCATAATTTCTCAGAGTACAACCTAGCAAGGTTTCGCTTCTTTATCCGGGTTATTCCTAGAGGCCAGTTGCATTTCCATGACTACATACTATTAAGTATTACCAACCTCGACCATGGCTGCATTTTGACGGTAATAGTTCTCGCATTCCGACTCGGTCATACCATCACAGTCTCCGAGCTGAAAGAGAAGTACCATAAATATTTGGTTCTACATCTGTATGTGCCTACACCAATCCAAGCAATGCAAGCCCGATTTTTAGCATTTGATTGTGTGAGGCTTCAACACAGGGGAATTTGGGATTGTTCTACTTGTACTACTACAGGAACACAAACAACTGTGCAATCTATAGGACAGCTAGTGTTTGTGCAGAATTGTGAGTTTCTACTTGTGGAGCAATATGAAAAGCATGGTCATACCCCGGAATTTTCCTGAAAATGAAAACGGTTAGGGAAACTCGACTTATCGGAAAGAAGCACTGAAAAATTCATCAAAGAGAACGGAAATACACAATATATTGACGAAAGCTAAAAATATATAAAATAAAAATGTACTGCGCCGGTACTATTCACTAGTTCTGCCTCAAAATCCTAGAAGTCATGGCTTCGTACCATTTTTTCCTGCGGGGTTTGATGGACTGGTCATAAAAATCATACTTATTTTGCAACCTACCCCTGCATTTGTGGGGGTTACAGAAGGTTCTCACTCCACAGAATTTTTTGAAACTTTGTGCAGCATTGCCATTGTATTATTTGATATGCTGCTCATGATTATCAACATTATTTCGCTGTATACTGTCATTTTTTCCCGCTTTCTTACAGTAGCCCTACTGTAACGTGCACAAACATTACGGTACAATATGATTATGGTTTCAGTAGCACGTCAAATAACCTCCAAGGATGAAGTTGGGGCAAAATTTTGTTTGTGAAGATTCTGGAGCAGAACTAGGCTTCTAGTGCCATTGCTTTCATTAAGCTTAACTGTTTGCATTGATAGCAAATTTACCTCCTATTTCAAGAAGACCACAACTAAATGGCTTCCACGAAAAGATACTTTGTTTACAAACACATTCTAAACAGCTCTCTTACGTCAGTTGCTCCTGATGGCCAACGACTGGCCGAAAACGTGACTTCATGTACAATTTCGGTGCATCTTTGTTTGCATTCACAGTTCATTCTTTCTGTTACGTGGTGAAAATCTCCAACTGATCCAATATTTCGTTCCAGGCAGTCTCCTGAAGCCAAAGCATTAACCCGGAAGTTTGTACCATAAAAAGTGAAGTGCACTCACGGGCTGTTGCGTTAAACGCTGAACAGTGTTTGCTGTTCTGTGGGACGGGGAATCTTGGATCTCCACATGAACAATCACGGATCAAGTTTGTTTGGAAACAGCTGCGATGACAGCCCTGAGATGAGAACGATTCCAAAAACATATCGGAGCTTCCGGTAACTGCCACTCACCTCTGGATGATAATCGTAGTGCTGGTAGATATAATCGCTTTGGTTGAAGGTTTCTGTGTGAATACAATCTCCATATGGACTCGACAATCTTTGAATAAGTTTCTGGAAAGCGACATTGAGACGATGGAGCACGAAATCCGAGAAGAAGGGGGGTTTACCTTTTTCATACCAAAGCTGCTCGCGAAGCCAACTGGAGCTGAATACCCAAATGTATCCGGAAATGGATATTCTGTAGGAGCGTGGATAGCAAGTCGTACTCCAGCGGATTCCGATGTTGACATGTAGTCAGAAGTGTTTACAAACAATAGGACCCTTATACCTGAAAATTAGCATGAAGAGAGCACTTTTATCTCTTTGAATTAATGACTTAATAGGTAAGATTAGTTTCAAGTACTCACCATACATTGGTCCCGCACGGCTACTGGTGTAATTATTATTGACATCATAATTGAACGTGAAACAATTTCCAAATTCTGGATCCACATGCAGCCGGAAGTCTCTGAAGTAAAAGTGCAGTAAATACCTGTTTCTAGGATGAATTAACTCCATGGACTTACTGCTCAATATCGCATTCATGTCCATTGAAGGAGCACATCTCAATAAATTCGAGCTTGCTCTGCGATAGCGCCACACGCTGCTCTGCTGACAATGCAGACATCGTAAACATTAGATTTTCCTTTGCCTTGGTGAGCATAGCCACTCCGTCAGTCATTCCCTTAATATTCATTGATACAGCATGGATTTTCAGTTTTTGCTTTAAAAGATTCAGAAAGTTATGAGATTATATTACCGAAAAACCCATAGCCTTGATGGTTTCCGGATTACTGACAATTGCCCTCTGATTCGGACGACTCGTAGGCATTGCTGAAAAAGATAGGCTTATTATAGTAGAGAAGAGACAGGTTCGAAGTGTTGGAAAGCATGATGTGCTAAGCAGTTTCGCGTCTGTGAGCTCACTGCAACTGCATTGTGAAAAATCCAAATATCTTACCTATAAGCAGTTCTTATAAAGGTTTCCCATTCGTAGCTATCCTGGAGGATCCAGGAGCAACCAACTTAGGAAGGTAGCAAGGAAAATAATTGTTG